>JAXQQM020057697.1:0-101976 GCA_034641835.2 Pinus albicaulis
ATGAGTCTTTCTATTACGCCAGTGAGTACATCAAGCAGATCGTCAACACACCAGGTGCGGTGATTTGGGACGATGAAAGGGATGAAGACAAAAGAGAAGGGGAGCTTCTCCAAATGAATCGAAAAAGGCGTTTGATAAAGAGTAAATGACTTATA
Organism: Pinus albicaulis; assembly: GCA_034641835.2. Lineage (NCBI taxonomy): Eukaryota > Viridiplantae > Streptophyta > Pinopsida > Pinales > Pinaceae > Pinus > Pinus albicaulis. Next base: position 156 of record JAXQQM020057697.1, read on the forward strand.
ATTTGTCAAATTTACACAAAGTAAATATTCACGTTGAACTTGGATATAAGGTATATTTTGATATCATATGTACTATATGTCGGTTTAACTTCATCAGCGAATGCATAAATTGAAGAAATCAATAAATTTGTTCTTTACAATTCCGAAGTGACACAACCGTGGGTCACATTGAATGAACAAAAGCGGATGAAATTGGATAGTGGCAGGAAATAATTCAGACGGTTGAATGGTAGAAGTGTGCCTTATCCTGATCATTTAAAAGAAAATATGCCAATTATATGCCCCAACAGTTGGGTTGCTGACCAAATCAGAGAGAAATACGGTGCAACCGGTCCCATGTGTTGAAGATGATGCACTAAATTTAGGGATTGGGTGTAGCAACTCGGTAATAATTTATTTATGTACATTTTAAACTTAATAATGCACCTTTGAAATGTATTATCTATATTTTATAGTTTAACAATTGGGTTATTAGACACACGACACTATGCTTTTTTTTAAAACTTTTTTATAGGTGCATTTGTTCCAATCTATGAGGGCATATGGACACCATTTTCACACAGAAAATGTAGATGATGGACACATGACACAAGACTGTGGAGTGGAAGTGGGGTTCGATTAATCTAGTTGAGCTAGCCACCGTGATCAAAACCTAGTATGAGGGACGTTAGGTTACTCTGGAAAGATACAAAATATCATTGAAGTGGACTTCTCTTCTTTCCAATGTCTTATTTTTAGGTGAAAGTGGTGGGACACCTTTGATCGGAATAATGTAAAAGGAAGATCATGATAGTAGGCTTATATATATCAAATCTCGAAAAATGCGGGATGAAGCGAAGGAGCCTTATGTCTTCCCCAAACACTGCAACTAGGTGTTTTTTTACCCAGATGTGTTGGATAGGGATTGGTGGTTCGTATTGAGACATAAACCTAGATCAAAACATATTTTTGAGAACAATAGTGTTATCATGCCAAAAGAGATTGAAGATAATGAAGGTGATCATGAGAGCAGAGAGTGATATGGTACATGTGTTATTTCATCATTTATACTATTTAATATGGGTTTTTATAAATAAGAAGACTTAACCTTATAACTAAGAATCTTTTTTCCCAAACATAATAAAATTTTGAATTAATTGGTTTGCATTGTGTTAATGTTAAAATCATTTCACTTGATAATTTGCAATTATGTTGATCTCGAAAGAAATGCACTGTATCAAGTTCTTTTTTTTAATGTCAATTCCTTTAAATGGTTTTTCACTATATCATTACTTAAATAAATGCACCCTATTATATATATATCTCTGTGTGTGTGTGTGTGTGAATGATATCTTCGAAATTTAAAAAAATGTATTAATGTATACAATTATTTTTGGCATGTAAGATCATAATAAACTAATGATAATTCTAAACATGAATTTATTTGCATTATTTTCTTAACTTTATTATGTTACAAAAATTCATATTATTCTAGATTTATTATTTTACAATGATTTATATTCATACAAATTTACAAATTTACAATTATGGTAATTTAACAATATGTATGGTATGCATTTTACTTACGGTAGCTATGGTTCAAAATTGACAATTAATTTACAATTTTACAAATTTTAAAATTTTACAATTTTAATAAAATTGAATCATGGAAATACATACAATTACAATTACAATTACAATTTTACAAATAGTTTACATAGAATTATGATTAAAATTAAAATTAAAATTACAATTACAATTACAAGTTTAGAATTTTACATACAATTACACTTAAAGTTACAATTACAATTACAATTACAATTTTACAATTTTACAATTTTAGATACAATTACAATTACAATCACGATACATACAATTACAATTACAATTACACAATATGTAATAAATATCATGTTTTAATATTAAAAATAAACATTGCGATCATGATAACCATCGTACAAACATCATATTCTAAAATACACATTCATATTCGCTAACATCATCTAATCATTGTGATCATGGTCATATAACAAAACAAAAGTATTGTATAACATCATCACAACACAAATATCAAATATGCATCTCATGTCAAATAAATGCTATCACATACACATCTATTTGCAAGCACATTAAATGAACATATCTAACATGACCTAACAATATACACATCATGATGAACACCAACATGTAAATCAAGTACATCAACATGCACATGATCATAATAAACTAATGATAATTCTAAACATGAATTTATTTGCATTATTTTCTTAACTTTATTATGTTACAAAAATTCATATTATTCTAGATTTATTATTTTACAATGATTTATATTCATTAAATTGTATAATTACATAAATATATAATTAATAATATAATATATGCATTTTACTTGATTAGTTATAATCAAACACAATTAATTTACAATTTTACAAATTTTTAAATTTATAATTTTAATAAATTTAATCTATGGAAATACATACAATTACAATTTCAATACAATTACAATTACAATTACAATTTGTATAATATTTAATTATTAAAATTAAAAATTAAAATTGCAATTACAATTACATTTTACATACAATTACAATTAAAATTACAATTACAATTTTACATACAAGTACAATTAAACTTACAATTACAATCACGATACATATGATTACAATTACCAATACATAATATTTAATAAATATCATGATTTAATATTAAAAATAAACATCACGATCATGATAACCATTGTACAAAGATCATATTCTAAAATACACATTCAAATTTGCTAACATCATCTAATCATCGTGATCATGGACATCTAACAAAACACAAGCATTGTATAACATCTTCACAACACAAACATCAAATATACATCTCATGTCAAATAATTGCTATAACATACACATTTATCTGCAAGCACATTAAATGAACATATCTAACATGACCTAACAATATACACATCATGATGAACACCAACATGTAAATCAAGTACATCAACATGCACTATATATATATATATATATAATGTCAAAAATATACAACTGTAATAGAATTGCATATAAATGTCAAATATTTGGTGGTACTACATCAATACTATAACTAGTACTAGAGGTCTGCTCAGTAGATGGTGCCTCATGCTCAGATGGATGTGCTTGCTCAACCGGAGGTGCCTTCTTAGTCGATGGTTCCTACTGATTAGATGGACCTACCTTCTCAGGAGGTTCCTGCTGATCAGATGGTGTCTCTCAGGAGGTGTCTGCTGAGATAGTGCAGCCTTCTCAGTGGATGGTGCCTGCTCATATGGACGTGCCTGCTCAGGATCTGGTTCCTGCTTAGTCGACGGTGTATACTGAGGACTAGGTGCCTCTTGAGATGGTGTATGCTCAGAATATTCCTGCTCAGGACTAGATGCTGGCTGCTCATTTCTAGCACGAGGTGAAGGAGGAGGAGGTGGAGTACTAGAATGATCACTCCCCTTGTGATCATGATCATCCAATGAGCTTCTCTGTCGCACATCTCCATGGAGCCTATCCCTCCTAGCTGCCAGTAGTATGGAAGCTTCGACGATATGATGCATAAGGCTCATCATATTGCGGGGCATGCCCCTCTAGATGTTTTGAGCATACGATCAACGTGGATCTCTCTGATTGTCGCAGGGCGGACTCCCTCATCAACCAGGAGTTTACATAGTCGGTCACCCAACACCATCCTGAATCGGATGTCCGCCCTACACCAAATGCCCACAGGTATCTGCACTCGAGGAGGTCTGTCACCTTGATCCACGACCTCCGCCATCTCCTCGTCATCTACATGATCATTCGGTGGGGGTGGAATCATGTCCCCAATGAATGTGCCAATATCTACAAAATATATAGTACACAACAATAATTAGACAATTTCATTAAAAAATTTAATAAAACAAGTTAAAGAACATGTTAGAATAAATTTTATTCTAATTAATTAAGACAATCAAATGAAAATATATTAATTTAAAGAAAACACTAATATTACCTTTAGCATCCGGTGGTTCATCCTGTGTGAAGAGGATGTTGGTACACCCTTGCCAATCCAAATCCGCGTAAGGACACGACACCATCACAAACATGTGATCATCAACACTGGCTAATAGTTGTAGTGCATCACTAGATATCCTAACCGGATACTCGGACAAGCCCCTCTTGGGCATCATCTCACTCCACATCTGCATCCATACATGTAACATTGACCTACGAGGCTGGTAGAAAAAAGTAGGCCTCGTCTCCGAAAACCTCTTAAAAAATAAACAAAATAAATCTGAAGAAAAAGGGAAGGGAAAACTCCCACGTGCCTGAGAATTACATCTATCTAATGCTATACAAAACTGCCGCAAAAAAATGGCAGAGCATCTCCCAAGTCGTGGCATCTGGAATAAAGAATCATCATAAAATAAAAGAGGGCAACTAATGCATTGCTCGTCACTAGTATAATGTGCAATGGTCGTCAGTAGTAGTGAGAGGCACCTCACCTCCTTTGGACCAAACAAAGCAATTCTTAACTGACCACTAGACACCTGAAAATATGTAGGAGAAAGTATATCGTCCCTAATGTATCTTTGAGAGTATGCCAATTAAATCCATGTTTCATAACTGACAGGGACATCTGGGAACTTGGGAAAATCCTGCCCTCTAATAGATAGGCTAGTAATAAAATAAATTTCCTCCTTAGTGGGCTGGTATCACTGGCCAGGACTAACCTGGAAAGCCTATCAGTGGGCATCCCACCTGTAGATCAACTGTCCTAATAACCAACTGTGCCCCTTCAGGGATGTAGCCTCCTCGTAGAATTAAGGAGGCCTACCTCCCTTAAGAGAAACTCAGTGGGTGTCGTAATAGGGCGAGGGTACAAAAGTATCTCCCTCTCTTGTGCCTCCCATTATTGTATCATGTTATAATTGTCCTCCATCTGCTCTTGTTATTGCCTTTTCTCTCTTTGTTCAACGTCGATGAATGATTCACATATTAAATACATCAGCCTCCCTCATACATAAAAACTAAGTTTTTTATTAAATGAGTTATGTATTTACAAATATATAAATATAACTTTTATCGAAAAAAAAAACATTCGGTGTGCCCAAAAAATAGTCACCCACGGCCACCGGTGCGTACCTGTCTATCACGCACTGCCTACGGTGCACATGAAAAAAATTCACGCACCGTGAAAACAACAAATATTTTTCTGCGGTGCTTTTACCAAACTATCCACCCCAGGGTGGTTGTTAAAGCACACATACCGCCGTACATAATGACCCATGCATTCCGGTAAATGACTGCACCAACGTACATAGTGTTATTTTTAAAAATTTTAAATTGTTGGTGTGACTAGAAACCGACACACACCACACTATTTTATTGTTCTCGGTGTGCTTTTTATCAGTACCGCACCGGACCTCATGGTGCAGTTTCCGTTAACACTATTCATGGTGCGGCCTATAAATTTACAGAGAGCACTGTGAACGGCTCAAACGGCTCAAACGCACCGCGCATTTTTTTTTTTAAAACGGTAAATTTTAAGTCAATTTCAGAAAATAATCTGCTAAAAGCTTAAGTTGGCGAGAAACAAGTAGATTACCTGCACATTTGTGTGTCGAGGAGGCATCTTTGCAATGGAATACAAAAAATCAAATTTATCCATCATTTTTCAAAATTCGAACTCCACATAGTGAGCAATGGGCGGCAGCAATGCGAGAAATGGGAGCACCGATGGAAGGGCACCTCAGAGAAGAAAAAATCACACCGATGCTTGAGAGCTCTAGAGCACTATTACAAGTAAAAAATATTTTTTTACGGCTGGATTTTTTTTTAAATTAACCCTTTTTGGTGTGCTTGATTATGAGACACATCGGGAAGTTATATCAATGACACACCACAATATTTATGGTGCGTTGGATTACTGAGACACATTGGGTCAGTTTGTACAGAGAGCACAATGTCTCGGTGTGCCATTTTATAGTACACACTAGTGTGCTAGATTACTGAGACACATCGGGCCGGTTTGTACGGAGAGCACAATGTCTCGGTGTGCCATTTAATAGTATGCATTGGTGGGCTTTATATAAAACACACTGCAAAAACAACATCCACAAAAACCTCCACCCGCCAATCTCCTCTAGTGACCTCCGCCACAAACATATATTTGGTCTATTTTTATAAGGGCTTCCTCAAAAACATCCACTAGAGGGTCTTTTACTTGTAGTGTGGCTCCTCTTCTTGAAAGTAGAAAAAGATGAAATTTTATTGTGATTTAGATATTTTATCTCTTTGCAAAGTATAAGAAGTGAAATAATGTTCTTTTCCTTTTATTCTTTTGTTACTATCTCGTACATGAGATTTATCTATTGGTTGCTAAACCTATTATTATATTTCTACAAGGAAAAGGCTTATGAATAATATCACCAATATCAAACTTCATTGCAGAAATACGTTGCCGATAGGGTGTAACCAAATTATATAGAAAATTGACATTTTCCTCCTGATATATTTGACAGGAATTTGATAAAACCTAGAAAGTTTCGGAATGATATTTGTGTAATTTAAATAACTTTGCATATCGATCAAAATCGCGTGGCAATTAAAATTCGTCACATTCATTTAAAATTCTATATCTTAAGGGCATAGAACAGTTTGACACCTACCCAAAACCTTTCTTTAATTTCAATCAAGGTTTTGTATTCAGTCAAAAGTGTTTACTACTATGTTTTAACCCTTTGATATCACTTAGCTTATGAAGTAAACCCATATAAGCTTAAACCTGTGTAAGCTCCATAATAGCTTGAACATGTTTAGTAATATGGGTTGTAAGCTTTATACTAGGAGCTTATTACTATATCAATACACTTGTATCAATCATTACGGTACTATACTTGTATTAATACCAAAGCTGATAGGAGATACTACATTACCCATCTCAATAGAGCTGTAATATACAATCCATTTTTTCACATAAGCTATCAGTAATATATGTGTCGAGTTGTTACTAATATAAGAAAAGGGATAGAGTAAATATGTTTCCATAGTTAATCTAAGTGTTATCAAGTAGAGTAATAGTATACGTGCTTAGATATGAAGATGCTTACTTGGTGTAATTTAGTGCTTTGATTAGTGGGATACATAACCATAGTATTAGTATCCATACGTATTCAGTTTACGTGATATGCTTAAGCTTACTATGCTAGCTCGTTCAATATGGTAACTCTTCTCTTAGCCTTTTCTTATGTTAAGATCATATAATTAAAAAGAAATGTGTACCATGATTCACTGTCTCTAAGCATATTTAAACACCATACCTATGCTTACTTATATCTATAGTGACATTTAAGACTCTTGTTATCATAATGTAATACTAGTATCATAATTAGGAAGATAAAGACATCTCATCATACAAAGAGTATAAATTACCATTGTATACAACCTTAATAAGCTTGTATGATCTTTTGTACTGGTTAGACTCCTTATACCCTAATCTATTCTAAATTTTTGAATATGGTACTATGTCAACTTATATGAGAATCATATTATAACCAACAACATGCTGAAGCTTAAGCCAAATCCGGATTACATATAGTCATATGTGGTATGAGTAAAATAAATGGAATTTGTATTATTAGTATGTATGTAGATTCACCTTTATTCCATATTCATTCCATACAGTTAATCACATCCCACTAGTGAAAAAACTTTGTATATTGTATATATAATCATCACATCTCTGTATTGTACTTAACCTCATCTTTGACTAGAATAGAGCTATCCATGAGAACACAAGCTTTGACAATAATAATTTTATCAGTTTAACACAAGCTTTGACAATAATAATTTTATCAGTTTAACACAAGCTTTGACAATAATAATTTTATCAAACTTATTTACAGCTTAATATGAGAACAGTATTACAATGTAGCAGCAAGTATTAAGTTAATGTGAAATCAACCTTATTGTGAGAGCAGCAAAAAAAAATAAACAGATTGATTGGATCATATAAACATGTAAGCAACACACATAGAGACAGCAGATGTAAGTGGAAACCCATAAAGGGAGAAAGCCACATCTTATTATTGTTGTGATGCAAAGGCAAGCTCCAACTCCCTCTCACCATTGTTAGAACAGTAATCAACCAAGTGAGGGTCCAACCTCCGCCACTTCATAATCGACGACTATCAAGCTTCAACTTGATAGGGAACCTCCAACTTCCTCAATTTATCTAAATAAATGTTTGTTGATTTACTTCAGGTATCAGCTCTGTTCTGTAGCATCTCTTTCTATTCCTCTCTTCCTTATCTTCTCTGCCTCAATCTTCTATACTCTGCATTATCTATCCTTACTCTCTCTAACCACTTTATGCATATCAGGTTGATATTATATATAGAGTTTATCACATGACTGTTTGTATTTTACAAGGAATTTGGAGTGAACAACCATGATTTTTTGACTTCTGTCTTCTCATTTCTTTGTCCAACTCATTAAAAAATATAACAATATGTACAAATTTCAATGTTATAATGGGATTTTTCTTTTCCTTTGGATACTTTCCTTTGCATCACAAACAATATAAAAACAATTAAAACATTTACATTTTCAGTTTCAATGCATAAACTTCGCTCAGCCCTTGGCTTGCTAGTTTTTTCCTTTTTGTAGCAGTTGTGCAATTGTCCTGCATACTTTGTTCACTGTCTTCTGCATATTTCCCCTGTTCACTGCACTTTTGAATCCATTTGCTGCACATCTCTTCAACTCTGCAATCTCTGTTTACCTCTGTCAGGTCCATATTCTCCAAGTTCAGTCCTGTTTTTCTCAACTTTTCATCAAAGCTGTGTGTATAATTGCATTCAAAATTTCATGCCCAATCATCTTCCCAATCCGGGCAATCTCACAACATCCCTTTATTCTACGCTGGAAAATTAATCACTTAAATCTGTGAATGTTAATATCTCAAATCTCTGATATTTGAGATATTAATTCCAAGCCCCTTATGTTATACGCTCAACCCTTCTGTACTTCTAATGTTCAACCGATTCATAATCCCCATATATTTCACGGGGCGCTGACTTCACAAATGTATTTATATGGCCTACACCCTTAATACTCAAATCTTGTACGAATTGACTTTGCAATGGTTCGAGCCATAATAATATAATGCATACAATCACAACAACTCAATATGAAGTGCTCAGCGTTTACCATCATATGTGTACAACATTCGCATCTTAATTAAATCTCGACTTTTGATTAAACAAGCCAATAGGCCATAAGGTCCGCCGGTCCCACTAATCAAATAACATACCTTGGCGTTATGTCGCCCTTCTCATCCGACGGCGGAGAGAACGTCGTCTTGTCCCGTGTGATCCGACATATATCGCTTGGCTTAGATGCACGAACGATAATGTGTGATGGGAGCGGTTTCTCCAGACCGCTTGAGGCCACGTGTTAGGATGTTAATGGAATCGCTCCAAATTCTTAAATACTGCTTGCTCGACGAAGGCGGTGTGATCAAAACCGGAAACCCGCCTTTACTGTTCACTCCTGCAAGGTTCCACCATCTTCCTTCCAAGTTTCGGTTCAGCACTTCAATGTACTGGTTCCACCTTCACTCTGCTCCATTAGCAGGCTCCCCCACACGACTGCAAAATTGCTCTTCCTCGCTACAGAGTTCTTCTCGCTGCAATGAATTCGATAACCGAGACTGCAATCCCCACATAGAGTTTATTGTGCATGCTTATATACACTCTGTCACAGGGTCTCACCCATATAGAATTCTCGTAACAGAACACACACATATAATCACGCAGAATGATTCATATCAATAACCCAGAAATCCTCCACACAGGTCGCATACGATCCAGCGATTTCAAAGGGATTAAAATCTCACGCATATAGCGAACACAGGAATTTGAATTCTCATATAGGAGTTCTTCTATCTCTGAATCGATCCTTATAGTGATCGATTCACCTCACCTTACAAGTCAATTTCTCCGATGACTCACAATAGACGATCTAAACCCCAATTTCAATTCACTGGCAGTGCTTGCACAGAGGTTCCTACCCATAAAACCAGGACCTCTAACCATACTCTCATGAAGGATTCGAACGGTCAAAGCAGGAAAATTCAATATTTACATAACTCAAAATTCATAGGTATTCTATAGCCTCAAACTTTATTCAAATAGATTTTGCCCATAACACATGCTATGCACACAGAACTTATGAAGAGTTCTCGATAAATATATATATATACATACAGGTGATCAATCTCAAAAGCAATCACTTAAGATATTCAGTTCAGTGGCCATTATCCTCCTACTCTTCTGCTGTGGCTTCTCTCAGAACCTCTGCAATCTTTGTTGTGGCTGTTAGTAGCCATCCTCTATTCTAGGAGTTCTTTACACTGAAGCTGCACTAAGCCTCTGCAATAGCAAGCTCTCTTGAATACTGCTTGTCCTAGCCATATTTTTAGTTCAATGGCCCTTCTACAACTACCTCTGCTTCATGTCTCATGCTCTCTGCTACTCGACTGTTTCATCTTTTTACTTTGCTTCTCTCTTTGCTGCCTCTGCTTCTGTTCTTCTTATGCTCCCTGTAAATGTTACCTACTATCTTTTCCTTTGCCTCTACTGTTGTCCTTTGTCTGTCTCTGCCTCTGCTGCCTCCTTTTCCATCAATGACAATATTTCCAACACTCCCCCTTTGGCATTGATGGCAATACACTTCCTCTGCTTGCCTATTTGGACCCTTCCTTCTGTTGCTTGCTCTTCCTCCCCCTTTGACATCAATGGCAAGGGGTTGCTCAATTTTTTTCAGTGTGCTTTGAACTCTTGCCCATGTTGTATTGATCTTGAGGACATGTTTCATGCTTTCCTTGCTAATTGATCTCCCCTTGGAATGATATTTTCGTTTCTGTTCTCCCCCTGAATCCATGCTTTCTCTTCATATTAGAGTGTAGCATCTACAGATACTACCCCGAGTCTATCTCTCAAATATTCAAATGGTTCTCTAGCAAGAGGTTTGGTAAATATATCTGTTTTTTGTTCTTTTGTTGGCACATACTCCAGCTTTACCATCTTTTGAGCCACTTGTTCTCGGAGAAAATGATACTTGATTGGGATATGCTTAGTTTTTGAGTGAAGCACGGGATTTTTAGATATACTTATAGAACTTGTATTATCACATTTGATTTAGATAGGTTCATCAATGCTTACCTTCATGTCTTGGAGGGTTTGCTTCATCCACATTACTTGTGTACAACTTGCTGCTACTGCTATATATTATGCTTCTGTTGTAGATAGAGAAATATATGTTTGTTTCTTGCTTAGCCATTCCACTAGACTTTCTCCTAGATAGAATGCACCTCCACTTGTGCTTTTCCTGGCATCCACACAACTGGCCCAATCTGCATCTGTGTATGCTGTCAAAGTGAAACTTTTTCCTTTAGGATACCAAAGTCCATGCTGTGAAGTTCCTTGTAGATATCTGAATATTCTTTTGACTGCAAGAAGGTGATTTTGTTTAGGTGCTGCTTGATATCTAGCCACTAGTCCTACTGCTAGCATGATGTCTGGTCTTGATGCTATCAGATACAATAGAATTCCTATCATGGATCTGTAGAGTTTTTGATCTATATCAGTAGATCCATCATCAGCACACAGCTTGCATCCAGTGATCATGGGAGTTGACACAGCTTTGCAGTCTTCCATTTTGAATTTTTTCAACATTTCTTTTAAGTGTTTTTCTTGTGATATGAATGTACCTGTGTTCTTTTGCTGAATTTGAAGTCCCAAATAGAAACTGAGCTCTCCAATCATAGACATCTCAAAATCTGTTTTCATCTCATCAGAAAACCCTTTTGCTAGCTCATCTCTGTTGCTTCCAAACATAATGTCATCAACATACACAATAACAATTAGGAGTTCATTTTCATGGGATTTTATGTATAGATTGTTGTCTGCTCCTCCTCTCTTAAAGCCTTGGTTTTGCAAGTATTTATCCAGCCTTGAGTACCAAGCACGAGGAGCTTGTTTTAGTCCATATAGAGCCTTCTTTAGTCTGCATACATAGTCTTCTTTGTTTGCTAATGAGAAGCCTTTTGGTTGTTCCATGTAGACTTCTTCTTCTAGGTCTCCATTCAGAAATGCATATTTCACACCCATTTGAAATACCTTGAAGTCTTGGTAGCATGCAAAGGCCAGAAACATTCTGATAGCTTCCATTCTAGCTACAAGGGAAAATGTTTCTTCGTAATCAAGTCCTTTGATTTGTGAATATCCTTTGCAAACAAGTCTTGATTTATTCCTGATTACCTGTCCTTGCTCATTCAGTTTATTTTTGAATACCCATTTTGAGCCTATGAAATTTTTCTCAGTGGGTCTAGGGACTAATTCCCAGGTATTGTTCTTCTCAATTTGGTCCAATTCTTCATTCATAGCATTTACCCAATACTTGTCCTTGCTGGCTTCTTCAAACTTCTTTGGCTTTATTTGTGATAACATGGCTATGTATACCTCTTCTGTCTGTTCAGTTAGCTGCCTTCTTGTCTGGACCCCTTTTCTCTTGTCTCCTATGATCTTATCTTCAGGATGGTTCTTCTGAGTGTATCTAGAAGGGGCTTTAGAGCTCAGTTCAACATCTTCTGTTGTTTTTCTTGTTTCATCATCATCTTGGTCTTCTTCTTCATGGTTTTCTGATGGACTGCTGCAGTTTGTATCTTTTGTATTGTTTGGAAGTTCTTCATCAAATCTCACACCAACGCTTTCTACTATTTTTCGAAGAGTCTTGTTGTAACACCTGTACCCTTTACTTTTGGAAGCATATCCTAGAAATATCCCTTCATATGCTCTTGCATCAAATTTCCCAAGATTTTCATCATTATTCTTTATGTAATACTTGCTTCCAAAGATTCTAAAATGTTTGATTGAAGCTGGTTTCCCATGCCATAGTTCATAGGGAGTCTTGTCACTGCTTGGCCTTAAGTGAGCTTTGTTAAGGATATGCACGGCTGTGTGTACTACTTCTGCCCAGAAGGTTTGAGGAATATTACTCTCTTGCATCATGGCTCTGGCAATTTGCTGTACAGATCTGTTTTGTCTCTCTGCTACTCCATTCTGCTGAGGTGTCCCTGAAATAGTAAATTGTTGCTTTATCCCATTTTCATTGCATAGGTCAGTAAAGTCATAATCTGTGAATTCAACTCCTCTGTCTGATCTGATGCATTTTAGTTTGCATCCTGTTTGATTTTCTTCTAATGCTTTGAATATCTTAAAATTTTCCAGAGATTCCGATTTATTCTTAAGGAATGCCACCCATGTCATTCTGGATAAGTCATCAATTATCAGCATGAAGTAGGATTCTCCACTTGGATTTTTAGTTCTTGCAGGTCCACACAGGTCCATGTGCACAAGCTGGAGCGGTCTTCTTGTTGATAACTCATCTTTGGCTTTAAATGATGTGTAGGTCTATTTGCCCAATTGACAAGATTTGCATATAGTATTAGAAGGCCTTTTTATTTCTGGCATGTCTCTGACAGCTTTCTTCTTGCTTAGTCTGATGATGTGATCAAAGCTGAGATGTCCCAACCTTTTATGCCATAACCATGACTCCTCAAGTTTGCTAAGATGACATGCTTCATCTTCCTCTTTCACAACGTAAACATTACTCTCTATTCGAACTCCTTTGAGCAGAGTCTTACCTGTGGTGCTTGATCTGACTTTACAATCTTGTGCTCTAAAGAGAACTTCACAGTGTTTATCACACATTTGACTGACACTCAGCAAATTTGCTTTCATCCCATCTACAAATAGTACATCTTGGGCCTTTCCGCTGCCATTTTCTAGGCTGACTGAGTCTTTTCCTTTTATTTTTCCTGATTTATCATTGCCAGATTTATTTTCATCAAGAGTTATAAACTTACTTTTGTCTCCAGTCATGTGTTTTGAGTAGCCACTGTCCAAATACCACTGGATTTTCAGGTCTTGAGTAGTTAGAGCCAAGTCACATTTATTCACCTTCTTTATCCATTGGAAGCACCCTTTTTTTTGGTATCTTTTGTGAGATGATAAATCACATCCTCTTAGAGGACATTTGGAAGGAATATGTCCAATTTTGTTGCATACACAGCATTTGATCATAATTTTTGCAGAATTGTGAATATGGGAAAAAAATCTTTGATTCATAAACCTCCTTGAGGTATTGACCATCAATCTTTGTCCATATTTTCTACACTCAGTTATTTTATGGCCAAATTCCTTACAATAAAAACAATAACCATAGAAGCTATTTGCATACCTGATGTAAGATTGTCTTCTCCATTTGTTTGCTTGAGATAGTCTCTTCACTGTTTGCATCTTTTGTTGGCTTGAATTACTCCTCCTTGCATGACAGTATGCATCAATGTGTCCCAGCTTGTGACAGACATAGCAGGTGGCATTTTTCATAGGAGGGAAGAGTCTTCTTTGATGGCTTCCAAATTTGTCATAATCTGAAGTATATGATTCTTTTTCTGTTGTCTAAGTGTTTCTTTCATTCTTTGTTACTAGAGGTTTCTTATGGATTCTATCTCCCTCCTTACATGTTTCTTCTTTTGTAGGAATTATTTGAGCTGCTTCATCAACCTTCTTTGCTTTTACAAAAATAATTTCTCTGTTTTCTTTTTCTTTTCTTTTACTTGACTCTCCTTCATATCCTATTCCAGTCTTTACCATAGGAGATCTTTGAGCATCCAGAATCTCGTTCAACTTTCTAGAGCTTGTTTTTTGAGAAGAATTTTTAGCCACTTTCCTTTGAGAATTTTCTAATTTCTTCCTAATACACACTACTTCTTCTTCCAACTTCTCTTGTTCCTGAGTTTTCTCCTTGATTTGCTTAAGTAACATGTCTTCTATCTTCTTGGCTTCTTCAAGCTCTATCTTTAGTTGCATGAGGATTTCTGAATTCTATTCTTCTCGTACATACTTGAGGAGAATGTCCTTTTGTTTTCTGCACTTCAGTTTGAGTCTATCAATCTCCTCAAGGGCACTTCTCAACTACCCCTCAAGGTCGACTTCACCTTCTTCTTCTTCATCTTCTAGCAGGAGTCCTTCAAGTTCTTCTATGGCCATCAATAAAAATTCAGAGGTTCCTTCTTCACTTGAGGGTTCATTAGAGTCTTCGGATGCACTGCTGTCTTGTTGAGCATAGAAGGATTTTCTACTAAATTTCTTTCCTTTCTGCCAGTTCTTTGATGTATTTTTCCCTGATTCTTGAGCCTGATTCTTTACTTTCTTGTGGGGACACTTAGTAGCATAGTGTCCAACTCTTCCACAGTTAAAGCATTTGAAAGGAAGTTTTCCTTTGTATTTACCTGAGCCTCTATCTAGCTTCTTGACAAATTTAGCCTCTTCTTCATCTAAGCAAGAGCATATGTCTTCCTTTTCTTCTTTCTTATTTTATGTTTTAAAGGCTTCCTCCCTCGTACTTAGCTTCTTCTATGGGAGTCTCATCTCATATGTTGTTAGATTTCCAAGTAGCTAGTTCATGTTCAAGGTTTCCCAATAAGCTGTTTCTTCTATTGCAGACACCTTGGGGTTAAAACTGGGTGGAAGAGATCTTAGAATATTTTGTACAATTACAACTTATTTTATGGTTACACCTAGAGCCTTCATGTTATTTACTATTTTTGCAACCCTTAGAAAGAAGCTAGCAATGTCTTCATCATCATTCATTTTTAAGTTCTCAAACTGGGCTCTATAGACTTGAAGTTTGACAGTCTTTACCTTCTTTTCTCCCTCATGGATGTTCTCTAGAGTATCCCACATCTCTTTGGAAGTGTCTTTGTGCATTACTTTGATAAACTCTGCTTCACACAATCCATTTAAGATGGAATTCATGGCTTTTGCGTTAGCTACAAAATCTTGATTGGTTTCTTTCTCTGTGTCAGTTGCCTTTGGGGCATATCCTAATTCCACAGCAGCCCAAACTTCTATTCCTAGAGAAATTATGTATGTCCTCATTCTGATTTTCTAGAAAGCATAATTTGCACCCGTAAAAAAAGGGGCTTTATTGGTTGAGCATCCTTCTTTACTAGCCATCCTGAGAACCTAGGATCTCCTTTCAGTTGTTAAACTAGTACAAAGGAACCTAGCTCTGATACCAATTGTTGAATCTGTGGTTAAACTGAGAGGGGGGGGGGGTGAATCAGTTTAACACAAGCTTTGACAATAATAATTTTATCAAACTTATTTACAGCTTAATATGCGAACAGTCTTACAATGTAGCAGCAAGTATTAAGTTAATGTGAAATAGACCTTATTGTGAGAGCAAAAAAAAAAAAAAAAACAGATTGATTGGATCATATCAACATGTAAGCAACACACATAGAGACAACAGATGTAAGTGGAAACCCATAAAGGGAGAAAACCACATCTTATTATTGTTGTGATGCAAAGGCAAGCTCCAAATCCCTCTCACCACTATTTTTCTGTAGGCAGCAACCTACAGGAGGCTCCAACCTCAATCAGCTACAATTGACAACTATCAAGCTTCAACTTGATAGGGAAGCTCCAACTTCCTCAATTTATCTAAATAAATGTTTGCTGATTTACTTCAGGTATCAGCTCTGTTCTATAGCATCTATTTCTGTTCCTCTCTTCCTTATCTTCTCTGCCTCAATCTTCTATACTCTGCATTCTCTATCCTTACTCTCTCTAACCACTTTATGCATATCAGGTTGATATTATATATAGAGTTTATCACATGACTGTTTGTATTTTACAAGGAATTTGGAGTGAACAGCCATGACTTTTTGACTCCTGTCTTCTCATCTATTTGTCCAAATCATTAAAAAATATAACAATATGTACAAATTTCAATATTATAATGGGATTTTTCTTTTCCTTTGGATACTTGCCTTTGCATCACAAACAATATAAAAACAATTAAAACATTTACATTTTGAGTTTCAATGCATAAACTTCGCTCAGCCCTTGGCTTGCTAGTTTTTTCCTTTCTGTAGCAGTCATGCAACTGTCTTGCATACTTTGTTCACTGTCTTCTGCATATTTCCCCTGTTCACTGCACTTTTGAATCCCTTTGCTGCACATCTCTTCAACTCTACAATCTCTGTTTACCTCTATCAGGTCCATATTATTCAAGTTCAGTCCCGTTTTGCTCAACTTTTCATCAAAGCTGTGTGTACAATTGCATTCAAAATTTCATGCCCAATTGTCTTCCCATTCCGGGCAATCTCACAACATCCCTTTATTCTACGCTGGAAAATTAATCACTATCTGTGAATGTTAATATCTCAAATCTCTGATATTTGAGATATTAATTCCAAGCCCCTTATGTTATACACTCAACCCTTCTATACTTCTAATGTTCAACCGATTCATAATCCCCATATATTTCACAGGGCGCTAACTTCACAAATGTATTTATATGGCCTACACCCTTAATACTCAAATCTTGTACGAATTGACTTTGCAATGGTTCGAGCCATAATAATATAATGCATATAATCACAACAACTCAATATGCAGTGCTCAACGCTTACCATCATATATGTACATCATTCAAATCTTAATTAAATCTCGACTTTGGATTAAACAAGCCAATAGGCCATAAGGTCCACCGATCCCACTAATCAGATAACATACCTTGGCGTTATGTCGCCCTTCTCATCCGACGGCGGAGAGCACGTCGTCTTGCCCTGTGTGATCCGACGGATATCGATTGGCTTAGATGCACGAACGATAATGCGCAATGAGAGCAGTTTCTCCAGACTGCTTGAGGCCACGTGTCAGGATGTCAATGGAATTGCTCCGAATTCTTAAATACTGCTTGCTCGACGAAGGCGGTGCGATCAAAACCGGAAACCCGCCTTTACTGTTCACTCCTGCAAGGTTCCACCTTCTTCCTTCCAGGTTCCAGTTCAACACTTCAATGTACTGGTTCCACCTTCACTCCGCTCCATTAGCAGGCTCCCCCACACGACTGCAAAATTGCACTTCCTCGCTACAGAGTTCTTCTCACTGCACATTAGGGGAATTTTGAGGTCTAAAATGGGCCTCATAAGAAAAATGTACAACAAAAATAAACTTTATAACAACCAATAGGATTCAAGATGATGATGTCATCCATAATGGATGATTCACCATTTTTGGAGTAAAAAAGTAAAAATATTAAAAAATAATAAAATAATAAAACTACTTTTCAACTTGTATTTTAAACTTATCTCCCAAAATTTTTACTCAAATTTCGAGCGGGAGTACTCGTTGGATGTGGAATTTAATTCCTCATCCAAGGAGTACCCATGTTGCATACTTTCGATGAACTCTTCTACACGAAAAATGAGAAATACATAAAAAATGTGATTGTAATCACGTTTTTTTTTATGTATTTCTCATTTTTCGTGTAGTAGGACCCATCGAAAGTATGCAACATGGGTACTCCTTGGATGGGGAATTAAATTCCCCATCCAACGAGTACTCCCACTCGAAATTTGAGTAAACAATTTGGGAGATAAGTTGAAAATATGAATTGAAAAAGTAGTTTTTTCATTTTTCCCTCTAAAATTTGATGATGTCATCAAATCTTATTAGATTTTTTCCACCATGATTTTATAATTTCCTTAGGAGGCCCCTTTTATACCTCAAAATTCCCCTAATGATCAATTCGATAACCGAGACTGCAATCCCCACACAAAGTTTATTGTGCGTGCTTATATACACTCTATCACAGGGTCTCACCCATACAGAATTCTCGTAACAGAACACACACATATAATCACACAGAATTATTCATATCAATAACTCAGCAATCCTCCACACAAGTTGCATACGATCCAACGATTTCAAAGAGATTAAACTCTCACGCATATAGCGAACACAGGAATTCGACTTCTCATACAGGAGTTCTTCTATCTCTGAATCGATCCTTACAGTGATCGATTCACCTCACCTTACAAGTCAATTTCTCCAATGACTCACAGTAGACGATCTAAACCCCAATTTCAATTCACTGGAAGTGCTTGCGCAGAGGTTCCTACTCACAAAACCAGGACCTCTAACCATACTCTCACGAAGGATTCGAACGGTCAAAGAAGGCAAATTCAATATTTACATAACTCAGAATTCATAGTTATTCTATAGCCTCAAAATTTCTTCAAATAGATTCTGCCCAAAACACATGCTATGCACACAGAACTTATGAACAATTCTCCATAAATAGATATATATACATACAGGTGATCAATCTCAAAAGCAATCACTTAAGATATTCAGTTCAGTGGCCATTATCCTCCTACTCTTCTGTTGTGGCTTCTCTCAGAACCTCTGCAATCTCTGCTGTGGCTGTTAGTAGCCATCCTCTCTTCTAGGAGTTCTTTACACTGAAGCTGCACTAAGCCTCTGCAACAACAAGCTCTCTTGAAGACTGCTTGTCCTAGCCAGATTTTCAGTTCAATGGCCCTTCTACAACTGTCTCTGCTTCCTGTCTCATGCTCTCTACTGCTCGACTATTTCATATTTTTACTTTGCTTCTCTCTTTGCTGCCTCTGCTTCTGTTCTTCTTATGCTCCTTGTAAATGTTACCTACTGTCTTTTCCTTTGCCTCTACTGCTGTCCTTTATCTGTCTCTGCCTCTGCTGCCTCCTTTGCCGTCAATGACAATATTTCCAACAAAGAGAAATCTTTAGTTGTCAACTCATGTCTTGTTTCAACAAAATATCCCTATCTATAGCTGTCTTAGCCTTCCTTCTCTGCTATCATTTTTCCCTTGTTTCTCATGGAAATTCACTGTCAAACATTCAACAAAGTGTCTGCTCTCCTATCCCTGATATTCTTGTCAAAAATCATCTGATCATGCCTAAGAAACAATTAGAATCTATGAAAATTTCCCCTAAGTTAGATAGTGGTGTTTAGGGAGTCATTTCCTTGGCAGAAATATCATAAGCCAAAAAGCCTCTGTCTAGTACCAATCAACCATAGATTGTCTTCCTATTCTGCAAAACAAATCTTGATCCATCCATAGGTCGCACACTACTAAGAGGTCATTTTGTCTCAGTTCAGAAGAAGTTCAACAAATATCTAAATCGAGAGAAGATAAGCATGTTCAATTTCTAGAAGAATACACTTAGATCATGCAAAATCTCCATAAGACTCCAAAGGAACTCTCCAAGGTTCAAAGTCATATTTTTTACATATTTGTAGGGGTGTAATTGAATGATAAACAATATTCAAATAAGAGCAAAGGGACAAGTCCAAATAGGTCTCTCATGTTGGAGAGATTGGCCATTAGTAAAGCAGATGAAGAGCTGTAAAACAAAGAGCAACAAGAGTACATGTTTTAAATCCAACAGCTACCTAAATAGCAGAGATCATTCTCCAAGTTACATGAAATACAAAAAATTGAATGATGCTAATCAGTAGTGTCCAGTATCTCCTCCAAAGGCAGCGCTGCATAATCTTTCCAAAAGGGCATCATCATCATGTAGGACATAAGAAGACAGCTGCTTCTTATGTTGCCTTGAGCCTGGGATAAGAACACTAGTCAAAGAGAAATTTCAACATACCTCTACAAACACAGTCAAGGGAGGTTAGTCAAAGATGTCTAAGCAAGAAAATACTCTCCATATTCAAATTACATGGTTTCTAGTCTAAGGGTTCACAAGGATATTTTACAAAAGGATATATGGTTCAGACCATGCCTCATAAAGCAAAATGTCAAATTTCACTTTGTTGCCTATTTGATATGATACCAAGTAGAGACATATATTGCAGAAAGATGACACAGTTTTGAAATAGATGAAATGTCATGTGTATGGTAGAACAACCTCCTTAAAGAGTAGATGATTGGGAACATGATAAAAACCTCCTCCAATAAAGAACAGATGGTTAGCAACAAAATAATAGATCCTCCATTTAAAAGAAGATGGTTACGAACAGGATGATAACCTCCTTCGTGAAAGTAGATGGTTAGAAAGGCATGCCATGGCCTCCATAAACAAGCAGAGGGCCAACATGTTTTTAAATGACTTCAGAGCTGTTGTGTGCTACCTCCTCCAAAGATGAACAGTGGTTGCATCAGCAGGGTTTCAAAATTATTTTTGAGAAAGGCTTCTATTTAAAAACAAGTTGGGAAATAATGATGAAACAAATGAGAGAGGATAATATAAAAGCATCTTTCACATGAAAAACCAAAAAGTAGCATAAGGATGCTAAAGCCTCTGTTTCTTCAGTTTATAAAGGCCTCCTTCAAAGTGTAATCTGAGGATGGAATGTTTAACTAGAAGGCTATCACTTCATGTTACAATTGACATAGACCATCTTATCCAAAAGATGAGGCAGACATATAAGAAAACAAGCCTTGGTGAAGTGCAAAGAAATTTGTTTTTTATTCCAAATTAGAGGATTAATTCAAGTCTCCAGTTTGAAGTGGCCATCTTTGAAAGGATAAAAAGGGCACCATGTCTGATAAAGACAAACTATTTATAATTCTAAAATACCTCCTTCAAAGAGGGCAGTTAGGATTGGAAAACTTCAAACCATGGCCTCTTTCATAAAAGGGCATAGGGACAGCTCTCCAAGAGTTACACAGTAAATCAACTTATTCAAAGAGGTTAAAGGGTGATTAAACATGTTTCACTTTCAGTCAAAGAATACCTCCATTGAATGGTAAGAGACAGAGTTTTAGAGGACACCGGCAGTTTGTCAAACATAGGCCTCCTTCACAAATAAGCAGAGTGCCCACCATTGTTTGATGATATTCACAACTAAGCGGCGGGTCAAAACATAGCCAAAATTCCTCCTCCAAAAGATGAGCAGAGGGCATAACACACTTTGTTTAAATTCCTCCTTCAAAATAAGTAAAAAGACAATACAAGCCATGAGTCGCGCCCAGGGCCAGTTTTGTTTCAAAATGAGTTTCTAACCAGACAGAGATGAAATTGACAAAAGTGAGAGATTTTTTTGTCCATCATAGGTTCAAGAAGAAAAAACTCCTTCATTTTCTACACAGGTATCATGGTTTGTGAGAAATGTAAAAAATACAAGTGTCACGGGAGAATTTCTGCACCAGGATTCACCATTTTGACCAGTGTTGAGACAGTCAATTTTTGAACAACCAAATGGAAAAAAAATGAAAAAAATCAAAAATATTTGGAAATTATACTTCCATATATTTCCAACGAGCCATCTCGGGCCTAATTCCGACACCGGGAAGACATCCAAAAGTGGCCTGCGAACAACACTATGCATTTATGCACCAGGATTCACCAATTTTGACCAGTGTTGGTACAGTCAATTTTTGAACAACCAAATGGACACCAAATGAAAAAAATCAACCATATTTGGAAATTATACTTCCATATCTTTCCAACGAGCCATCTCGAGCCCAATTCCGACACCAGGAAGGCATCCAAAAGTGGCCGGCAAACAAAACTATGCATTTCTGCACCAGGATTCACCTTTTTTGACCAGTGTTGGGAAAGTCAACTTTTGAACAAGAAAATTGACACCAAATGAAAAAAATAAAGCATATTTAGAAATTATAATTCCATAGCTTTCCAACGAGCCATTTGGGTCCAATTCGGACACCGGGAAGGCTTCCAAAATTGGTTTCAAAAGCGCACGGAGTGCCTGAATAATTGCGCGGTGCGCCTGTAAGATTCTGCAGTGCATTTTGACACACAGCGCGGTGCGCCTGTGCAACACCCGGGCCACTATCAACACAGGTCACCAAAATAGTTTCCAAGGGTGCCAAAATCAGTTTTCACTCAGGGAAATCATCTCCAACACATCAAGAAAACTTTTCCAAAGGTTTTTCTTGTCTCTTTGCTTAGTTTTAGTTTGAGAGAGGGTTTGGTTACAAATTTCAAGGGAAAACAATGATTGAGGATAAGAGGACATTCATGGTTTCACTAGAAGCCTGCTTGTTTAAATAAAGGCTTGTTTATCAAACAAAGGAGAGAAATTGTATGCTAAAAACTAATCCTCATCACAGACATTGTTTTCCAAACCCCTAAAAAACAAAACAGAGATTGAAGGAAGTCTCTTTACTGTGATTACAAAGGATATAAACAATGAAAGAGAGGTTGGTTAATGTGCCAATTTGAAAGAGTTTTTGTGCTATGAAATAGCTAAGAATACACACAGTTGCTAGAAGAAAAAACAGATATTTGTAAAGGTCTTTCAAATCAGTTTGAAGAGGTATCTTGACAGTGGTTTTAAGGAGCACCTTGTTTACTAAATCAAAGAGAAAAAAATGACTAGGGGATAAAGATGTTGTCAGTTGAAAGGAGTCTATTAAAAATTTAATTCAAAGAGCACCTTGATCACCTAAAAAAAAGAGAAATAGTGATTAGGAGATAGGAATTTTATCAAATTAAAAGAGTTCTTCTTGCTGTGGATAGCAAGGATCAAAATAGTGATTGAGGGAAGAGATTTTTGATGCCAAAAACACAAGGATACTTCTCTTCAAAAACCACAAACATGTCTTGTTAAAGGCCTCTTGGCTCAAACACAATACTAAAGAGATGACATTGTTTTCATTCAACAAATACTTGTCTGCTAAACTCAGAGAAAACATTGTTTTGCAAGGAGTAAAAAGGTGTTTTTGGTTGAAGATTATTTCTAGTGATCATTTGAATCAGTTTGCCTTGGTAAGCCAGTAAAGAGTATCAGAAGCACAATGCCTCCAAGGAAAATCGAAGTGATGGGCAGCAAGGGAGTGATGAAGAGGAACATAATGGAAGCCTACACAACAACAAGCATGAGGGTGATGAAGTACAAAATAGTGAAGGGAAAGAGCATGACAGTCATGAAGAAAGCAGTGACAAGGACAAACAAGGCAGCCCCCAAGCAAGAAATCATGAGGGCAAGCAAACACAAAGCATAGAGCATGAAGGGTGCTCTCCAAAGCATGTGCTAGCTGCCTCTCCTAGGCAAGGGGCCATAACTTCTTCGCCAAAGCTAAAATGCCAAACAATAAGGAAGAAAACCAAGAAAAACTCAAAATTGCCCAAAGAGGGTGCTCGGTGAGAAAAAGTGGAAAAGACACATTGAGACTTGGAATTTTGGCCCAAGCTTATAGGCATGTTTCTAAACATCTTTAAGGTGTTTGCTCACCGAAATTGAACAAATTTTGACATTTTATTGTTTTTTGACATTTTTGGGCCTAATTGCATAAAATCATGGGCGCTGCCATTTTTGTTTGGAGCATCCTCAGCTGTTGAAAGTGGTACCATTGGATACATTAAATTCAGGGGCATCTACTCAAAAAATTTCAGATCAATTGAAGATGTTTTGGTCCCCCAAAGAGGCAAAAAACATTCACTTTTTCGACACTCTACCCCACATATCAGCAAAGGCTATTTTTTGGTTTTTTCCACTCAGTTCAGTTTTTGATACACTTTTAGTGATCAATTTTGGAAAACCAAGTATTTTAAGAAACTAGACATCCAGGGCTTTCCAACGGGCCATCACGGGCCTCGTTTTGACATCGGGAGGTCCTTCAAAAGTTGCCCACAAGACAAGAAATTGTCTGCTACTATATTTCTGAAGCATTTTGGTAAAAAATGCAGTTTTCTGAAGTGGCTTTTCCAAATGTGCATTTAGCCTTTTTTGGCCATTTTTAGTTAGGAAAAGTCAATTAAATTTCCTTTTTTAGCATTTTAAGATATTTTGTGCCTTGGGCTTTGCAAAGCCTCAAGGACAAAATCAGATATTTATATTAGGCCAATGGGCTTGCTAGTTTCTCTAGGAGGTTTTCCTTCTCTTTGGCCTATTTATTCCTAGAAATTTCATTGTAAAGAGGTTGAACTTGATGTTATAGAGAAATACATGGTTATACAAGCTTGGAAGAAATACTTTGTCTCATGCATTGGATAGTTTCTTGAGTGTTTTGGATGGTGAAGGAGGACTGTTGTAGGATTCCTTGACTTGGTAAAATGGTATAGTGTTCCTTCTCTGTTATGTTTCCTTAGTTATCATACACATTTTCATGTTTATTTCTTGTTGTAGGACAGTAAAGAATATATTTGAGACATGCCCATGGAGGCACCTCAAATTTCCTGATTCATTACTGCTTCTATGTTTGTCTTCTTTCTTAGTTATGTCAAATGAATTCTTAAATGCTCTTTGATACCCTAAGAACTTGTTCTCAGTTGCATTAATGGTTATTATGTATGATAATTAGTATGATTCACGGTATGCCCTGTTTACTCCTTAGTAAACCAAAACCCCATTACTAAAACCTTTCTCTGAATGTTTGATTTTCCTAGTTGAACCAAAGAGGTCTTGTATCGATCTTGCCCTTTGCCTATACTATGCAATCTTAGTTCAAAGTTCTTGATAGCTCAAAATATGATGTCTAGGAGTTCCCTCTTCGTAGATTGAGTTATTTTTTTATCTTGTTTGTTTTTCCCCAAAATCTGATTGTGATTTTCCTAAAGTTAGATGGTCCTATACCTCTATGTATCGCCTGAATGTTATTTTATGCATCTATCAGTTTGAAGTTATATTTATCGTGATTAATGGTTATGCCTTACCACATGAATGTCTGTTGTAAAACTATCTATGTTTAAACTCTTTGTCCTTCACAAAACCTAGTGTCCATCACATTTCACTCCACCTAAAGAATCCATTTTTACCTTGACCAAATCGGTCCTTCAATATACCTTGTCTGCCATTTGAGGCTTTCTCGACCTTTTCGACCCCATAGCCCAGTTGATCTAACAAATTTTTTATCTATTTAGTCTTTGATCAGTTCCTCCCTCAAAAAACCTAAAAACCTACTTAACAACTAGCCTAAAATAAAAAACATAAGAAGAAAACAAATATACATCCCTTGCACAAATAGAGAGAGCCCTCTCTGAGTCCAGGAAGGCTAGGTCATTGGGCTCCAAAGTTGGTTTGATGTTACCCTGTCACTTGGCTTGCTAATCCGCCAAATCACGGGTCCCTAACAAGGAAAAATGCATTAGTTGTGCAATGATAATGACTTTTTCTTGAAAATCTCATTCTTACTTATAGTCACATCAATACAATTTTTTTATTAATTTTATTTTGGTACAACTTTTGAATTGAATTTAACCATGGTTACATGGATTTTGGTGCAAAAAGTGAATTGCAAATTCATAAATATTATTTTATTGGTTTAACTATTATTTTATTATTTCCTTAGGATGCCCATTTTAGACCTCAAAATTCCCCTAATGCCTTATGTTTAATCTCACTAATTATGGAAACAAGATAGGACATAAGTAACAGCTAGCTAGAATGATAAGAGTTGAAACCCAATGATACATATTATGTAATCACCAATATTTCACTCTTGTTATTAGAATCATAACCATTATTGTGATACAAAATATCATGTTAATTAGAGATATAATGTTATTTGTACATTATGTATTAAAGTTGTTTCCATTATGTCTGTATAATTAACGCTAGTATAGACTCTAATAATTACCATTGCTTCCTTGCCCTACCCTTGGTCAAGCAAGCGATATACCTTGTTATGATAATGTTGTAATGGGATTAAATTTACCTATACAACCAACATAGTGAAGCTAGCTCATGTAGTAAAGCTTAGCTCATCTCTAATACTATGCAAATAAATGTATTTAAATCGGGTAGTATTCATGTAAGTTATTGAAGAGTATCACAGATACACAAAACTGTGGTGACATTCTACATTAATAAAGCTCCAGATATTATTACATCAAACTATGTTTCAATATAATAAAATTATTTTTGACAAAATCAATTGGTCGAGGGAATATTTCAATCACATTCCAATTTAGGAGGCTAAATAGTTGGAGAGAGTCTCTCAACCAACTAGGCCTCAATAATATCCTAATTAATATGAACAAACTCAAAATATTTCCTTTGTTGAGACTAGAGCTCTACTTAAGTTCTGCCATCTTAAAATCAAAATCCATAAAGTTGATAGAGAGATATGTTTCAGTTTTCCATTGTGTTTGCATTTGTTTTTGTGAAGCACTTATATTGTTGATTGTGTCTTGGTTATAAAAAAACAATAATGTTTGAGATATTTGGTGACTCTTTGTTTCCTTTATTTATTGTTTTTAAGGAATATCTTTGGCGGCTATTTTTTTTTTTAATATTAAGCCTCTGAGGCCTTTTGTAAATCTTGGGAACTTCAGTTCTTTGTTGTTTCTTATTTGAATTTCTATAATTGTTATAGCATCATTTTTCACCCTCTGGTGATTCATGATTGTCTTTATGGCTTTGGGCACCCATTCCTACAGACTTGAACAAAATTCACTAAAAAACAGTGTTAAAATTCCCATACACGGTTATGCCCAAACTTTCCCGCGTGTATACGCGAGTCCATATGAAATTTTCTGCGTATGCCATTAAAATAATTAAAAAATATATTAAAATTCCCTATTTTCGAGCTGGGTTGATGGTTACTCTGGTAGTTCAACCACCCCATCACGTGGCCAACTGTTTCCAAGTGATTGAAACTACTTTGAGGGAGTATAAAAGCCCCTCATGTGTATGGCCTAAGGGAGAGAGAAATTTTATAGACATTATACTCTGTTGGAATCCCAATTCAAGTCTGATTCCCCATGCCTCCTGCACTTTCCCAGATTTATACAGGAACCCTTGTTTCCTGAAGATGTTCATCCATTTATATGCCATATCGAGTGCACAAGTCTTAAAAGTATCTTAGTGAGGCAAGGCCGGGACGGATCCGGACGACGGTCTCCTCGAAGATCGTGGAAGGATTCAGGTGATCTCTCCACTCTTTATTTCTGTACATGCTGTTCGTAATAATGAAGAACCATCTTGTTCCTGAACTCGTGTGTTAATGTTTATTTATATGTGTGAAAAGATTATCATTTAAGCATTTATTATGGTTTATATAATGTTTCACATGGATTGCACTAACATTTAGGAGAAATATATGCTGTACAACTAGGTTTCCGTGTACGTTTTTTTTTTTCTAGGTTGAAGGCAGAAGGAGAGTTGCTGGGGGTTTGGACCCCGCGGGATCTACATTGAACGTAGGACTACGGGTGAGTTCTGCTGTCGTTGTTAACTAGTTTTTTGCATTCAAGTATGGTTGTGTGTGAGTCCTTCTGAATAGCATGCTTTGCTCTGTGGAGGTTTAGACCCAACAAACCTCTAGGGTGATTTTCCCCGAAACAATAATTTAAGCATCTGGATACCTACAATATTCCAATGATTTGGGATGACTATGTGACAACTACCATTCAACAACTTCAACATTTTTTCTATCTTTACTTCAAGATATCCCTCCTCTTATTGGTTTTCATGTCACTATTTTGTTTGGATAAAAAGTGTGAGAATATGGTCTAAAACGAAGATGAGTTTAAACCACACAAGCACTCTACATACGAAGATGGGTTTACCACACAAGAACTCTACATATTCATTTGAAAGATGTTTAAATCCTCAATAATATAATCCAAAACTTTTCGATTAGCTTTCCAAGAATTTCAACCACAATATTCAAAAATATTGTGAGGTTGCACTTGTTGTAGATATGTGGGAATTCATTGCTGCAAGATATCCCTCATCTTCTTGGTTTTCATGTCACTATTTTGTTTAGATAGAAATAATGAGAATATGGTAATGGGTTTACCACACAAGCACTCTACATATTCGTTTTAAATCTATGTTTATCATCAATAATCTAATCCAAAATTACTTTTCGATTACACATCATACACCTCCAAAATTACTTTTCGATTACACATCATACACCTCATAGGGGTCCACTATCACTTCACTAACCATAATAACACATCCCAACCATAATAACACAACATGAACTATGCTTCATACTACCATGAAGGCATAGTCAACACATAATTTTTTTTATGCATGGTATATGCTAGAAGTGGAATGTAGTTCACCATTTAATGAATAATAACACATTCTGAACTATCATGACTAGATGCCTTGATGTCTGCATTAAA
Organism: Pinus albicaulis; assembly: GCA_034641835.2. Classification (NCBI taxonomy): domain Eukaryota; kingdom Viridiplantae; phylum Streptophyta; class Pinopsida; order Pinales; family Pinaceae; genus Pinus; species Pinus albicaulis. The sequence continues at coordinate 29,094 of JAXQQM020057697.1, forward strand.
TATTGATCTAGCTATGATGTAGTTAGGCTAGGATGTGTTGTTACTCATTTTCATTGGCGGTAAACTATTATAAAACTTTTAGCTAAATGCAGGGATGGTCCTAGTGTTTTTGGAAACCATGTATGTCATTTATCCCATAAAATAAGGCATTTGCAATAAATGAATTTAATATTTTATTGAATTTGTTTTTTCCAGGGATCAAAAATCCCAGTAAACATGGTTGAAAAATGGAAGTTATGCATAAATGTTTATTGTTATCCCAATCCAAGGCAAGCAATGATTACATATGTGCAATGCAATATGGCGATGAACAAAGTCCTCCAAAGGAAAATGAATATACCTGGAAGAAAAAAAAAATGAAGAATATTATATTGCATTGATAGAAGGCTTGGGAGAAGCAAGGGAGTATGGATCCAATGGAATTGTAGTTTTCACCAATTCTAAACTTGTGTGCAACCAAAGGAAAGGCGTGTACCAAGTTAATAAGGAGAGGCTAAAACAACTGCATGGAAAAGAAAACAATATTTTTAGACAATTTCAATCATTTAGTTGTTACTGAAGAACATGTCATTGCTCAAGCTCAGTACTTGCTCAAGCTCAATACTTAGGCCTAGTATATACACAGTTTGGTACTTTATATGAAAAAATTCCTGACTTACCACGTCCTAGTCAAATAACTGCATCTCCTTCAGAGTCTCATGATGCATACGGTGTAGTTGGTTTAGTTAACATAAATAAAAATAAGAAGAAGTCTTCCAAAACTACTTCTCCTATCATAAATTTACCAGATTCACCGAAAGGAGATTATTCGATTGAAACTTCTCCCGACATTCACATTGTAGATTCATCTACGAATAAAACTAAAACTGGTAATAAGAAGAAAGGCAAGAATAAAAGCAAACAAACTTCATCTCCCAAAGAAAAAACCTAAAAAATTGAACCATCTGATGATAAACAAAAACCTCATTATCCTTGTCTTATCTATGACGAGGATCACTTTATTAAAGAGTGCCCACATCGGTCCGAGGTCTCTAAATTCTTCAAAGGTTCACCCACACCCACTGTTTTGAAGGATCCTTTTCCTACTCAAGATAGCAAAATGATAGGATCTTCTTCACATTCGTCAACATATATTTTGATGATGTCTGAAGTTATGGTTGCAGCACGATTGTAAGACTATGGAAGTAAAAATCCTGTAATTGGTAAAGAGGTAGAAAATTATAATTCAACACCAGCTACATCTCCTTCGATTTTTGATCCACTTCCTATCGAGAAACCTAAGCTTGATCTAGTAATTAAAATGCCTTCTAAAGGTGTACTTCAAAAATCAACTTTCAATCCACATGCGAGAGCTGCTCATAACTACAACATTGTTGTGGAATTGGCAATTTCCCCTTCAGTAATGTCGGCCTTAGAAGTGCTATAATCATGTCCAGCACAAAGGAAATTACTGTTATCAGCTAATAGAGCTATAGATCCTCAGGATTATAACCTCATGGTCTTCGATTTAGAAAATTTTACATCGAGATTCCCTCATCAAATGGCTTTTCATATTCCAGTATTAGTAAAGAAAAGACAAGTTTTTCATACTATAATTGATGAGGGGGAATCAACATGCATAATGTCATTAAATTGTTGGAAAAATATTGGTTCTCCGACACTCAACCAATCTCCGACAATCCTTAAAGTGTTTCATGGAAGAGGATTCCATCTGTTTGGAACTTTACTAGATTTACCTATAAAAGTAGAAGGCAAAACTGTTAATCTAGATGTGGAAGTTGTTGATGCTCCTCTGGATTACAACCTTCTTCTGGGTCGAAGTTGGTCTTATGCCATGACTGCTGTCATTTCATTTGTCTTTTGGTTAATAATGTTTCCACATAAAGGAAAGATTGTGAAAATTGATCAGTTGTCATATTATTCGTCCGACCCAGCTTCTACAGATAGTATCCAACATGTTGGAAAATCGACTATCCCCTATGAAGATGTTGGTGTAGGTTTACTAAAGGACTCCGCTTTGATGGGAACTTTTTCTATGCCTCCACCCAACGTACCACGTACCATTGCTAATATCAATATGATTTCATCAAGCACTATTCCATTCGATGACACTTGGATAGTGCCTTCAGAGTCAGAAATGGATTCTTTCAATGGCCAGATGCCTTTGAGTCCTTTTGAGATGGCATATGCAGCAGTACAGTCATTTTCTAACACACTCTCAAATAATTTTGATCCAATGAATGTGGTCATCGAAGAATCTTCTTCACTATAAAGCTTAGCCTTGACATCAATTTGCGATAATTTTCAACAAGTGTTTCATACTGATGAAAGTATTCGATAATTTTTGTCTATGGATGAATTACCTTGGGATAATCTACACCATAGATCTTCAATTTTAATTGAACTTGATAGGTTTGAAAATGATTTTTCATCTATTTTTACAATTGATTATGTCAAGGAACCACAGAATCCAATATCGATTACAAATTCAGATGCTGAGATTAATTTGGGAAACATTTCTACAATTGTTCCTATTGACATATCAGTTAAACCTGTAGTTGTTGAAAACATTAATATAGGTGCTTCTTATACGATTGATGAAATTAATACATATAAAGCCCTATTTCAAGCATTCCGAGACATATTTTCCTACTCCTACGAAGAGATTCCAGGATTAATATAGGTGCTTCTTATACGATTGATGAAATTAATACATATAAAGTCCTATTTCAAGCATTCCGAGACATATTTGCCTTCCTACGAAGAGATTCCAGGAATTGATCCAAAGATTGTTGTTCATGAAATAAATACATACTCGGATGCCAAGCCTCTTAGACAAAGATTACGTCCGATACATCCGCGAAAAGCTGCTACTATTAAAGATGAAGTTGAAAAACTACTACGAGCAGGATTTATTTATCCAATCCCATTAACCAATTGGGTATCTAATATAGTTCCCGTCACCAAGAAACAAGGGACTATATGAGTATGTGTCAATTATAGGGATAACAAGCGTGTCCAAAAGACAATTATCCTACCCCTTATATCGATCAAATCATTGATGATTGTGTCGGAAATGAAATGTTTTCATTTATGGATGGATTTTCTGGATATAATCAAATAAACATACTCCCTGTTGATCAAACAAAATAAACGTTCATATGTCCTTGAGGAAAATTTACTTACTGTAAACTACCTTTCGGATTAAAGAATGCTGGTGCAAATTCTCAAAGGGAAATGTCTTACGCTTTTCATGACATCAAACATATTGTGCAACCTTATCTGGATGATTTACCTATTCACTCATTACACAAGGAAGATCATCCTACTCACTTACGAGCATTGTTTATGAGAGGTAGGCATTACAAGATTCGTTTGAATTCGCACAAGTGTGTTTTTTGTGTGCAATCAGGACGATTACTAGGATTCGTTTTTTCGAAAGCCGACATTCGTGTCAATCCCTCGAAGGTTGAGGCCATCATAAATTTACCTCCTCCTTCCACACTTCGCCAACTCAAGAGTTTGCAAGGGAAAGAAAAATTTCTACGTAGATTTATCCCGAACTATGCTGAGTTAACAAAAGGTTTTACTCGGTTGTTGAAACAGAATGTTCCTTTTATTTGGGATGAGATTGCTGATCGATCTTTTGATGCTCTAAAAAATGCATTAACCCATGCACCGTTATTTCATCCACCCAATTACAACCAGGACTAATTTTTTATACCTAGCAGCCTCTGATTCCACCATTGGAATGGTTCTAGTTCAAGAGGATGAATTTCACAATGAGCATGTGATTTACTATCTAAGTCAGAATCTAAATCGGACTGAAATTAAATATTCACATGTGGATAAATTGGCCTTGACAGCAGTTTAAGCTATCCAAAGATTTCGTCATTACATGTTGTTACGAAAGACAACTGTGATATCTGATTGCAACCCAATGATGTATATTTTGACAAAAAAATTACTCGGGGGAAAATAATCTAAATGGATTGTTATCCTACAAGAGTTTGATTTGGAATTTAAGAAATCTAAATCAAAGAAATCACTGGTGTTTGCAGAACTTATGTGTGACTTTTCCAATACTGAGACAAAAAATGTGGTAGAGAATCCCATTGTAGATGAATCTCTATTTCTTATCAGTATATTAGATCCATGGTATGGAGATATCATCGTTTATCTTCAAACCCAAACCTTTCGCCCTAAGCTTTCATGTTCAAATTGACGTTCAAATCTATTATCAATCTCAGCAATACAATATTGTTGGAGACACACTTTATCGTCGTGGTGCGGATTTTATTTTTCGACGCTGTATAACTCACGAAGAGGCTGAAAGGGTTTTGAATGATTTCCACTCTGGAGCGTGTGGTGGTCATATGTCTAGGTATGCCTTAGCCCAAAAGATATTGCGCGCTGGCTATTTTTGGCTGTCATTATTCAAAGATTGCGTTCTTGCAGTCCGAAAATGCCACAGCTGCCAAATATTTGATCGAAAGATGCGTGCACCACTAGCTCCTCTTCACCCCATAATTGTTGTCGTTCCTTTTGTGAAATGGGGCATTTATTTCATTACATGTAGCCCTTGCTCAGCCGGGGGGCATGGGTATATTATTATCGCTGTCGATTACTTTACCAAATGGGTCGAGGCAATGCCTACATTTGCGACAGATGGAAAAATTGTAGTTACGTTTGTATTCAATCATGTGATTTCTCGTTTTGGAGTACCCCAGGATATTATCACAGACCATGGGAATCATTTTTGAAATATAATGATGACTGAACTTTCCGATCAACTTGGCCTACGCCATGATAACTATACTCCATGTTGCCCTCAGGATAATGGTCAGGTTGAAGCCATTAATAAAGTTTTAACCACCATGATAAAACGGATTATCGGAACTCACAAATCGAATTGGCATACCATGCTTTTTTCAGCACTATGGGCATACCGAACCTCAGCAAAAACTGCAACAGGGTTCACTCCTTTCCAACTAGTTTACGGTTTAGAAGCTGTGTTACCCATTGAATGCGAAATACCGTCACTCCAATTAGCCATAGAGTTACTACCAGCTACCTCTGAAGAGGAAAAACACCTTTTGTACTTAGCACAATTAGATGAAACTCAACGCACCGCTGCATTAGCTGTCGAAGTTCATAAGAAACGTGTGAAAGCTCAGTATGATCGAAGTGTTACACCTTGTGTTTTTTCAGAAGGTGACATAATCTTAGTATATGATCAAGCTAACGATAAGCTAGGCACTGGAAAATTCGAACCAATGTGGCATGGTCCTTACATTGTCAAGCGAGTGCCTGCCAAAGGGGTCTATGAATTGACTGATTATGATGGGGTATCTTTAGATAAGCCCAGAAATGGTCTTTATCTGAAGAGATATTATGCTTGATTCTCGTGTGAATATCTCACTTGTATATTAGTTATTTTTCTAGTTAGTGTGCCTTAGATTAGATAAGTATGCCTAGTTTAAGTTTATTTTTACTACTATCACTACTTATCTTGATTACTCTTGATATTTCAGATGTCGACATCCCTTCAAACGTATATTGGTTTTTCTGATGGTGCCTGTTGTAGTACACGAAATATTTCTTCAGCAGCTTGGGTTATCTATTCTCCCACTGGAACGACAATTTGATTACATCGAATATCAACACATTTCAAGAAATTTAAACACATTGGCTGATGTAGTAGCTAATCGTGTTCTAAATATACATTTTCAACGTTAAAATAGTAAACCAAAACAACATTTGATACATGTTGAACAAGATAGTCAGAGAAAGTAGGAATATCATAGATAGGTTTGTTTTCAAAAAATATTACATCGTCTGTGATCATAGGTTCAAACACCTTATGATTTGAAAGATAATGATAAAAAAAAAAAAAAAATTCAATCCACGATGATCATCCACTATCCGTGATAATGATCATGGTAGTAGACTATGGCATGCGCCACCTTGTGGAGGAATCTCCTAAACTGTCCCGGTACACCGGTAACATGTCTTTGAAGACAGAGAGGAATGTTATTTGTCCCTGTCTTGGGAATATCTATGGTTAACCTCTCTAGGTTGTGTTCCATATCAGTTAGGATCTCTGCTACCTGATCCTGTGGTGCTACTATAGGCTTTGCTTGCCGCCTTTCAAAGCAGTGGAGTGTAGATGGTCGACGTGGACCAACATTTGCATTTAAAATTTTGTTATCAGTATTGGTTGATTAAAAAAAAAAAAAAAAAACACACACACACACACATCAAAATGATTCGCTTACCTGATTCATCATATTGTGCCCCTGGAGGCAAGGAAATCTCAGGATCACCTCTGAAATCTATACCCGCATAAGGGAAGTCTTTAATTGTGAAGACTTGATTCTGCAACCACATAAAGTACGCTGGAGTGAACCAAACCACTGAACTGCCGTCGCCACCATGGCGAGCCATTAATGAAACCCAACGTACCATCCGAGGTTCTCTAGGCTCCCCACGATCTACTGGAATAAGTTGAGGGGAAAGAAGTGGAATTATCTCTAAAGCAAAGGAAATGAAGATGGCACCATAACCAAAGTTATTTAACTTTGTGTTCTTTTCTCTGGTTATTTGGCCTTTCATGTTGGCCAGTACCCCTTCACACTAGTTGAAAATGGTGCCTTTGAAACACTCCACTGCGGTCTGCATTTGAGATTTAGTGGCTACATGTGGAGCCACACTTCCACACAACCTCAAGTTACCGTGAATGCAACTCCTTTGAGATCAAGTCGCAAGATAATATTTATGTCGACGCGATTATGCTTTGGATCTGCTGCGTCACTGCAAAACTCTTGTTTGTAACTAGCAACGGGTAGGCCACCCTGTCTAGCTCCAAACAAGGATATGTTTTCTCCTCTCTTGGACAATCCAGTGAGAAAATAAATATCCTCGAGCTCAATTTCGAGCCGATGGTCGCCAATGATAAAGCACTGATTTTAAACATCCCATATGTTCACTAACCATGTCATCAACTCCACCTATGCTCTCATACCTTGAATCACTCAGAACTTCTACAAACCACAATTTTTAAGCACTCACATTGTTTGAGGATTATTTATGGCTTCATTGTCTGTATCTTCATGCTCATGTTCTCTCCACTCTAGCATGATGAAATAGTCTGCAAATGGATGCATTTGAAGGTTAGAAACTATTTGAGTTGGAAACTTAAACCATTTTTGAGAGAATTTATCAATTTTAAATCAGTCACGACAACTCCACAGTTTTTGTGCGGGGACAGTGTGGACGTCCGCATGGGCTCCACAAAAAAACCGTGGTAGCCCGATAATTTTCCTTTTAGAAAATTATCGGGGTCCACAAGTAACGCATGCATGACCTGCGGACCCCCGAGAGCGCAATTTTAAACATAATTTCTCCCTAAAAAATGAATTTAAATCCTAAAAAGAGAATTTAATTGGATAGAAATGAAGAGAAGAGTGTTGTGGATTACTTGGTTCTGACGAATCACGATTTGAGCGGTTGGTTCTCCCATTATCAACTCTTGAACTTTTTTGCCAAAAGTTATCAATTTGCAACTCTGAAGACAAAAGGTGAAAATGACTTTGTTAAACTCATTTTTATAAGTTTTTGAATGAATACAATATTATATTTTATTTATTTTTCACTTAAAAAATTTATTTTTCGATGTTTTTACTTATTGGAAACAGGTATGTTTAATCTTTCGAGTTTTTGTGAAGAATACAGGTTTTTTTGGTGAAAAGAATTATTTTGATGATGAGTATACATTTATCACTTTTTCGGGCTCTTGAAAATTACGAAAAAGTGAAACCCTGGAGTTCTCCTTTAAGCCCTTTTTAGACTCTCTAAATATGAAAATATCGCCGAGTACTTGACTATTTGAACTCGTTAAAGGAAATAAATAGTCGTCCCTTTAGTATAAGTTTACCCCTTTTTTGGACTGAAATGGACTATTTACGAAAAAGGTATATGTTGACTAATCATGGTCAATAGAGTTCTCTTCTGCATTATTTTATCATTTTTCGGGCTTGAGAGACTAAATTTACGAAAAAGTATAACCACAAATTTTTCTTATGTTTTCTTCTGACTCCTAAAACTGAAAAACACTGAGTTTCTCCTATATTGGACTCATTAAAATTTAACAGTAAAGGACCTGTCAATTACAAACAGGAACAAACCACTCCTTCTTAGGGTTCGATTTTAATAATTAGTTGGACTCATCCGAAGGATGAGCTTACACAACAAGCAAATGTTATCCTCCTCAAGCTTGTAAAAAATAAACAGGTACTTGATAGAAATGGTGGGGGGAAAATGAGAAAAGGAATCCAATTGTCACCCTTGTTTTAAAAGCAGTATACCACTCTTGGACACGAAACTTTTTTTCACACTTGTACGTGGGTTGGGAAAATCCTTTGTCTAACAGTTAATCAAACCACATTGAAAGTCTTCAGCCAGTTTTTGGGTATTAGCTTTAGGTCAATTGTTACCAAGCCATCTGCAGTGTCATTATGTGTTCGAGGGACAGTTCAAATAAACCATTCATTGCAAACATTTATCTCCATTCGTGTTGACCATCCCTGAGTCAGTCCTTGCAAATATTTATTCAAAACTTCATCTAATGGTTTCGTGTCATGGGATTTCCTACGACGAGGCACTTTCTATCGACGACAGCTCATCATCTAGAAAGTTGATCTAGAATCCTTTCAGTACGTTGGGATCTACATGCCCTAATGGTAGGTTTCTCACCTTCGACTCCATGTTGCATAATTGACCTTCGATCGAATGATTCCGTGAAGTGTTCGACTCAAAATCATTCATTCACACTTCGTGGATTGTACTGAGTAGTTTGAGAGCAATTGTCATTATTGGTGGTTTCTCTCACACTTGTTAACAATTCACATTATTGACTGGTAATCAAGCGGTTTATACCATGTTCGACTTCGACACAATCAATCGCATGGATAGAATCGTACTAGTTCAGGAAGCGGAAATCAAGACCCTGGATCTAGTTTCCACCATCCAGCTTGCGAGGAGTTTTATTATTCATGATAAAGTAGACTACTTATGACATATGGTTGTGTCCATACTGTGTGTACTATTGATGTAATTTTAAATCCTTTATGTACCAAAAAATTTAGCTAGTTTTGATCTGAGTATGGGAATGCCTATCTCAGTGATGATATACATATATATGCTTGCATTTAATGTTTTTATAGGTTTTCGACCGGTGAGTCCACAATCCAATCCTCAGAATGATAAAGCACTTCACTCTTCAGAACTACCTCAGACTTCGCACTTTAGGGGGCAAACAATTACACGTTATTTTGTCACCATGACATTTGACTGTCTATATAGGTTCATCACTACCTATATTGTACTCCCTTAGAAGTCAAAAACCCTAATATTCCTAAACCAAGTCTTGGAATTGGAGAAAAGCGCATTAAAACCCTAAAAAGTCTAACTCCGCACTTTTCCTAGCTCTTTCCTGCAGATCCACATATATTTGTTCTATAGCTTGCGACACATCTCACACGTTCTTTTTATAAAACCTGCAGACCCCCCGTAAATAGTCAAATAAAGGAAAAGGTAAGTTCTAGAAGCCTAGCTGGACCAATATTCTCCCAACTGGAAGCTTCTAGAGGCATGATTAGTTTGAGCTTTATCCCTCCACTCATGGAGCTTTATCCCTTCACTCATGGAGTTTATCCCTAGGTATATGGAGCTCAAATCCCTTCATGAGAGGAATCCATCCCCCTCTTCATGGAACTGAAACTACCTCCATTTCCCTATAAATTGAGCTCACGTTTCAGTCTAAAGGGTAGATTGTACCTTGTATATGGTAATTGCTGAAGAAATTATTAAGAGAGCACAATCTCTATACTAGTCATTATTATTTGAGAATTATCACACACTCATGTCCATAACTTCATGCTAGTTCAGAGAGAAGAAGGCTTGTCAATCTAAAGGAGGAACGATTGTTCAGGATCCCGGGAGGAACTTGTATAACATCAAGGCGACAGGTTGTAAAGTTACTCTTTTCATACAAGATAATACATATGGATCTCCTTTTCTCATTGAGTTGTTCTTGTGTTTATTTGAAGAATTCAATGCTTGGATTCCTTGATCACTGAGTTAGATGAGTTGTTCTCAATTATTATATGTTGCAGGTGCTTTTAATTCTTTTGTTTGTCTTTGATTGCAGGTTCTCATTACTAAAGAAGCCTCTTTGGAGCGACTGGATAAAAGGCTGCACCGAACGTCGAACTTCAAGGTAGGAGCATGTCCTATTTCTTTGTTTATAATAATTCTGAATTGCAAATGATCTAGATAAAACGATTTACAAATGGATGTTTTTTTCTATCTATCCATAGGATACTAGGGAGATCGCTCTTGTCCGCAAGAGGGATTTATCTGCATAACACCTGCACAGAGTCGAGAAAGATTAGAAGTAGTTATGCACTCTCTAAGCGCACTTGTAGATGTTTACAAAAATCTTGGGCCTACCACAGATAACTTTGTAGAAATGATGAGGCAAAGAAAGGAAGCAGTAATGGGTCTCGATAGAACATGCTGCAACAAATTTACTTCATCTTGTTCACCTATTTTAGGAGACAACATGTTAGACTCCTAAAACATTTATCACACCCATTAGCAACAACAATGGGATCAGATTTAACATTTGATTCATCTCCTTGAAAGGCCTCATTCACAACATATTTATGCTTGAACATTAACAAAGAAAAATTCTGACTAGCATTAACAATTCTCTTCATTTGTCCAGCATTCATAAGAGACAAAATCATCTTCTTGCTATGCGCTCTGAAAATATAATCAATCCTATTCTTGAACAAGTGATACTTATTCTCATGGTGATGAAAGATTTATCTCCTATCATAAAGATATGGACTTCCCAAAACTATACCACATTAGGGAAATTTTGAGGTCTAAAATGGGCCTCCTAAGGAAATTATAAAATAATAGTGGAAATAATAAAATAAGATTTGATAACATCATCAAATTTTAGAGGGAAAAAAGAAAAAAACTAATTTTTCAACTCGTATTTTCAACTTATCTCCCAAAGTTTTTACTCAAATTTCGAGTGGGAGTACCCTTTGGATGTAAAATTTAATTCCTCATCCAAGGAGTATCCATGTTGCATATTTTTGATGGAATCTGCTACACGAAAAATGAGAAATACATGAAAAGAGTGATTGCAATCATGTTTTTTCATGTATTTCTCTTTTTTCACGTAGAAGGGTCCCTCGAAAGTATGCAACATGGGTACTCCTTGGATGAGGAATTAAATTTTTCATCCAACGAGTACTCCTGCTCAAAATTTGAGTAAAAACTTTGGGAGATAAGTTGAAAATACGAGTTGAAAAGGTAGTTTTATTATTTTATTATTTTTTAATATTTTTTCCTTTTTACTTAAAAAATGGTGAATCATCCCCCATGGTTGACATCATCATCTTGAATCCTATTGGTTCTTATAAATTTTATTTTGGTTGTACATTTTTCTTAGGAGGCCCATTTTAGACCTCAAAATTCCCCTAATAATATCAAGTGGAATTACGTCAAGTTCAACTTCATCAAGAAAGTTTGCAGTGATTACAAATCTAATGGTGCACTTCCTTGTAACTTGAATTTTGCATTATCACATACCCAACCTAAAGGATTGGGTCTAGGATGTGGAATGGTATCTAAATTTAACTTCTTGACAATGTCTTCTGAAATAATATTTTCTTGTGAACCACTATCAAACAATGTGTCTATCTTGGTATTTCTTTGAAACAACTCTAATATGGAAAAGCTCAATTCTCGTTTCTTCATCTTGAGTATAATTAAGAAAACTTGAAGAAATAGTACTTGCAATGTCCTTAACTTTCAAACCCATTGTTGTGATATTTTTTTCATCTCTAGAATCAAAATCTAATTCATGTTGTATTGTTGCAGTTGTTTTCTCCTTCTCCTTGTTTTTCAACTTTTTGGGTCTCATTTCTGGATGAAGTTTCTAGAAATGATCTTCATCATGTCCATATTTGAAACAATGTTTGCATGTGAGTTTATCTTTATCCAACTTGATGGATGCATTCTTCTTTCCTTTTCCCTTGAACTTAACCTTTCCTTTCTCTCTAGACTCAAAGTTATTCTCACTTGTTTCATCTGAAACATGTTTCCCTCTTGCCTCTAGATGTGTAGCTTGAACACAAAATTCATCTAAACTTGTAGGGTTAAACATGAGAATAGTATGTCTAGGTAACTATTCAAACCTCCAATATATTTTAGTAAAGTATCTTGAGATGTCAAATCTACACCCAATATTAGTGCTCTTCTCCTAAAATCTTCAGTATAGTTTTGCACACTTTGTCTTTTTAATTGCCGAAAGTTTTTCCAATCCATGATAGCTTTTTTCATGTATGCTAATGGATAGAATTTTCTTCTTAGTGCAGAAAAAAAATCATTCCAAGAGGTCAAGACCTTACCATGTTTCTTCATGTCCTCTTGAGTTTTGGCTTCCCACCAAATAAGTGCAGGGCTTTCCAATATTAATGAAGCAAGCTAAATATTTGTGTCATCATCCTTGATCCTTTGTATCATGTAATACACTTCTGACGAACCCAATTATCTAATATTTCAACATTTATCTCTCCATCATGCATAGGCAAATCAAACTTTATGTCAAGTTTAAAAAATGGATTTTTACCATGACCTTTTAGAGAATGTGGAGGTGTTTGTGAAGGGCTTGTTGTGGAAGATGATGATGGTGAAGATGGTGGTGATGATGGAGGTGAAGAGAATGGCAGTGTCAAAGGTGGTTTGTTACCACTCTCTCCATTACCTTTTGGAGTTTTCTCTCCATCTCCTCCATATCCTTTTGAAGACTTATCCCCCTTTGGAGGATTGGAGCTCTCACCTTGCAATATTGTGTTTCTATCTTCATAGAGAACTTTCACCATTTGTGTAATATCAAAGAATGATTTTATGAAATCAATTTCATCCTCTGACATATTTTCAGGCTCTAGTTCATGTGCCATGCTTGTTGAAGCTTCATTTACAACTTGAGGTGAAATTTGTGGTGGAGATTGTGGAAAAATTTCTCTCCTTGTCCTTGACCTAACTTGAGGACTTGCAACCACAATTTTTCCTTCTCCTCTCTTGAGATTCAACCTTGTAAGCATCAGAAACACTTGCAAAAAAAATTAAACCCTCACAACAACAAATAAATCTAACTCTCATACAAAACTGATCTATATATGAAAGCTTGAGGATTATGTCTAGTTTTTCAAGTGGATAACTTAGGGTTTTTTTAGCCTCTTATGTCAAATTCATAAACGCCTAAACATGAATTAAAAGTTTAATTTTTTTAGAAAATAGAAGACAACATCGCCGTAATAGTAAACAGAAAACAACAAGTGATGAAGGAGTTCACCCATCGTGGGCTACATCTCCTGGTCCAGCTTCCAATGGTTGGGCCTCTTTCATTATGCAAAAAAAATGGTGTTTACATCAAGTTAAAATGCTCAAATGGATTCAAAAATGGCTCTAATGGCTCCATAACAGTAAAAAAACCCTTTTCTAGCCTCTTTATGTTCCCAAAAGGATAAAAACTAAATCAGATATACTCTTCCCATGTTTCTGCACTGTCTGTCCTACAAATCGAACCTTTTGCAAATTATCCTACAATTCAGACTTTGTCAGCCACATGGGGCAATAATTTTCCCCCGCACCGGCAAGATTCTTGCCATGCCGAATGAAAAATGTCACCTGGTTAATCAGGTCGGTGAGCCGACTATTCGGCTAAATTATTTCCAAGTGGCATGCTCTCTGCCATTGATCTTGGGCACGTTGGATATTCCCACTGATTTGAAACCCGATTTGTTGACCGTGGTTTAAAGCATGGAGTGGTTTGGTTGAGGGTTTGGGCTAGCGCCAACAAACACTTGTGTAAACAAACCGTGGCATTAAACTATTAACGATCACTGCAATGTGACCACTTATTCAACCGTTGGTGTAATCGTTACAAAACCCGTCACATAAACCTTGGCTCCAACTGGTTTGATATACATCACCATGTGACCATTGTGACCTGTCCGCTGGTGGTTAACATAACCACAACTAAAACTTTGGAATCAACCTTTACTGCGACATGTTCACATGTGTTATCTGATTCCACCAACAAACTTTTTTTTAAAGATTATAACAAAGGTTTATGTGATTGTTAGGTACCTATATTACTAGTATAGTCCCTTATTGTTGTTAGTGTAACCCCCTTATTGTTATTATTGTACCCTTGTAACCCCCATATTGTTATTACTGTGCCCTTAAATTATTATTGTTAGGTCGGCTAGGATTACATTATGGCCCCATGGACTCCTATATATAGAAAGGAGGTTTTGTGAATTGTATGATCCAAGAATTGTGCATTTATGTAATGTATTGGAGGTTTCCCCCTCGAAGTGGCTTATTTATAAGGCGTTGATATCTCTTTTCTTCTATTTTTGGAGCTGGTTACACAACATTTGGTATCAGAGCTTTGGATTCTAGGGTTTCGCTGCTCCAAACAGGTCATCGTGGAATTTTCACTATAACTCTTTTCTACAAATTTCAGAAGCTGAAATTTTTAGGGTGCGAATCTGAAATCCTAAGGAATATTGTCTAAAAATTTCAGAGCTTGGTTCACAACATTTTCGGAGATATGATCTGTGGAAGTTAGGTCTTTTTTTCAGGCTCTGAATTTCACTTAAAAAATGTCATTGTGGAATTTGGCGCTATAATTTTTTTTTCTATGAAGGTCTGTGGTTTAAATTTTTAGAGCGCGGCCGACATCCCGAGGAACATATTCGCAAAAGTTTAGATCTTGGTTCGCAATATTTTAGGAGATATGATCTGTGGAAGGTAGTGATTTTTCAGGCTTCCGAATTTCATCTCAAAGACGTGATCGTGGGAAAATATTCATAACTCTCTCTCTGAGCATCGGATTGGAATTCTCAGAGAGTGTCTAGAAGTACAAGGACTTTAGTTTCCTCTCTATAAATTTTGGAGCCATATATGCAAGGAGAAAATAATGACACGTGACAAGTCATACAAGTTTGCTCTATTTAACCACCATAATTAGGTCATTGTGGGAGATTGGACATAACTTTTTCTTAAAGAATCTAAATCAAGTCGACCTATGAATTTGAAAGAAGCTTCAGAGGACTACTACAGTCCAAATTTTGATATTGAGGATCTCGCAAGTATAGAGATAATTCAATTTCAATATCGAGCTCCTCAAAGCTAGTAAAAGGTGTGTATTTTTTTTCCGAATTGTATAAGTCTTGTTTGAAGAAATCAAGTTGAATTGATTCCAAGGGCATCTTGTAGAATAGATATCAATATTGGATTCTAAAATGGCCCCTAAAAATAATTAAACACCCATTAAGCCTTCAGAAGGCTCTACTATGACTCATGAAGATGAATAATTGCAACATGATCTATCAAAATTACAAGAGCAAGTGCACCAAATTTCGCTCTCGCAAAGAGCAGCAAAAAATGAAATGGAAGTTTTGAAGAAAGGCGTGGAAGAAAATATGGATGGTGTGAAGAATAATATGGATGGTTTGAAGAAAGACATGGAATCTAAGATAGATGACATGGAAGCTGGCATGGAATCTAAAATGGAAAACATGAAGAATGATCTAAAAGCAGACATAGAAGGTTTGACAAAGTTGATACAAGAAATGTTTCCTAATGGTGAAAAGATAGTAGAGGAAACTCATGATGATAACAAAATAAATGTTAATCATGATTTCATAAAATCTAATGTTGGCGGGAAGAACCACCATATTCCAAAAATGGATATGAGGAAGTTTGATGGAAAGGATCCTATAACATGGATATTACAGATGGAGCAATATTTTGATCTCCATAATGTGCAAAACACACAAAAGGTACGCATTGCAACTTTACATTTAGAACAAAATACATTTGTATGGTATCGATGGCTTTGCTCCCGTAAAAAAATTGTCACTTGGTCAATTTTTACGGAGGAAATGATAGCACATTATGAGGATACAAAGAGAAACACATTCTTTAGCCAATTGATAAATCTCAAACAAAAGGGTTTAGTGGGGCAGCACATTGAGGACTTCCAAAAATTGAATATAAGGGTAACTGATATTCCAGAGGAACACAGGATTGATCTCTTCATAGGCACTTTAAAGGATAACGTCCAACATGAAGTTCACGTTTTGGAACCTGATTCATTGGAGAAGGCATTTAGGTTGGAAAGAAAAATTGAATGCAAAATTATGGCGACAAGGAAGCCTACCACTCACTTCTATAAAGAAGGAAGTGTTGCTATGCCTAGATTTCCACAACCTACAAGGTTGACACCACAACAATTGGAAGAAAAAAGAACAAAAGGGCTTTGCTACAGTTGTGATATCAAATACACTAAAGGTCATAAGTGTGCTGAGAAGAAATTATTTTACATAGATTGTGAAGAGAAAGAAGAAAATGAACAAGAAGAGGATATACACCAGGAACCAGCCCTAGAAGAGGAAGAAATGAGTCCGACCATATCGTGTAATGCATTGGCAGGAATTACCACTCCTCAAACTCTCAAGATAGAAGGACATATCAAGAAGAAAAAGGTAATAGTGTTGATTGATTCATGTAGTACCCATAATTTTATTCATTGTAAGGTAGCCAAGGAATTGAATTGTTTCCTATACCCAGCACCAGAATGTCAAGTGATGGTTGCAAATGGAGGAACTATAAATTTCTCTGGAAAATTCCATAATATAAAGCTAACCATGGGGGAATATGTATTGAATAGTCCAATGCTTTCCATTCCTATGGGAGGTGTTGATGTTGTACTAGGAGTACAATGGTTACAATCTTTGGGGACGGTAGCTTTTAATTTTCAAGAACTTTTCTTGAAATTTTTTTTAGAAGGAAAGGAAGTTGAATTACGGGGTATTGCGGGGAAGCCAGGAAGGATAATAAGCTCTAATGTCATGACAAAGCTTCTAAAGAAAGAACAACGAGGCGTAATTGCACAATTATGCTCACTAGACGTTCCGACATCAAAATCATCTATTTCAGCAGATCTCCAACAAGTCTTGGACAATCATTCCAAGGTGTTTGAAACTCCCAAAGGACTCCCACCTATTCGTGATCATGATCATGCTATTCATTTGATTCCCAGAAGTGTTCCTCCAAACATCAGGCCTTATAGATATCCTTATGTCCAAAAGAGCGAAATTGAATGTATGATTGCAGAAATGTTAGAGGCGGGTATAATTCAACCTAGTCAAAGTTCTTTCTCTGCTCCTGTAGTATTGATACACAAGAAGGATGGATCATGGCGAATGTGTCTGGATTATAGGGAGCTCAATAAGCTCACCATTAAAGATAAATTTCCCATTCCTGTGATTGATGAATTATTGGATGAATTACATGGAACAATTTATTTTACCAAGTTGGATCTTCGTTCAGGATATCATCAAATTAGAATGAAGACTGAAGATATTCCAAAAACATCATTTCGAACTCATGAGGGTCATTATGAATTTTGGGTCATGCCTTTTGGCCTTACCAATGCACCTTCTACATTTCAAGGGTTGATGAATTCCATTTTCAAACCCTTCCTTAGAAAATTTGTGCTAGTATTTTTTGATGATATACTAATCTACAACGGGTCTTGGAAGGATCATGTTGAACATGTTGACAAGGTGCTCAAACTATTGCAGGAGAAACAATTATATGCAAAAACATCCAAATGTTTCTTTGGAGTACAAGAGGTGGAATATCTTGGTCATATTGTATCTCACAAGGGTGTTAAGGTAGACCCTAACAAAATTAAAGCCATTAAGGAATGGAAATTCCCCACAACCATAAAGTAGTTGCGAGGATTTCTCGGGTTAACAGGGTATTATCGCAAGTTTGTTAAGAATTATGGGAGAATAGCAGTGCCTCTAACAACATTATTGAAGAAAGATGCATTTTCATGGACTCATGAAGCAACTAAGGCCTTTGAACATCTTAAAGAGGCAATGTGCCTAGCACCGGTCTTAGCTACGCCAGACTTCACAAAAACCTTTATTGTGGAATGTGATGCCTCAGGAAATGGAATTGGTGCAGTTTTAATGCAGGAAGGAAGACCCATTGCTTTTGAAAGCCATCCAATCAAAGGAAAGTATTTACAGAAACCTATTTATGAGAAGGAAATGTTAGCAATACTGCATGCACTAAAGAAATGGCGAACTTACCTAATGGGAAGACACTTCAAGGTAAAAACTGATCATGATAGTCTTAAACACTTTTTGCAACAACGACTATCTTTAGAAGAGTAGCAAAAATGGGTCACAAAGATGTTGGGTTATGAATTTGAAATAATCTAAAAAAAAGGAAAGCTTAATGTTGTTGCAGATGCACTCTCAAGAAAGAATGAAGAGGTGGAAGCATTGCTTTGTGCCATTTCTATTATCCAAACAGATTGGATAACCGAAGCAAGAGATGAATGGAAGAAGGACAAAGATGTATGGACACTCATTCAAAAGTTGCAGCAAGATCCTAGTACATCCGATACATTTAGTTGGAAAAATGATTCCTTATGGTACAAAGATCGCTTATATCTTTGTAAGAATTCCCAACTAAAACAAAAGATTCTTCTGGAATTGCACACTTCTCCTTTAGGAGGACACTCTGGATTTTTAAAAACTTACCACAGGGTGAAGAAAGAATTTTTTTGGGATGGCCTTAAATCTGATATTCAAAATTTTGTGGCGGAATGTTTGATTTTCCAGCAGAATAAAGTTGAGACAATTAAGACCCCGGGTCTTCTACAACCTTTATCCATTCCAAGTCAACGTTGGGAGGATATTTCAATGGATTTTATCACAGGTTTACCTAAGTCCGAAGGAAAGAGTGTCATCATGGTGGTAGTTGATAGACTTTCCAAGTATGCACACTTTTGTGCATTATCTCATCCATTTAAAGCAAGTACAGTTGCTACTACATTTATGGACACAATTCAAAAGCTACATGGAAGCCCAAGGGTTATTGTGAGCGACAGAGATCCCATTTTTACTAGAAATTTTTGGACGGTGTTATTTTCTTGTTTGGGTACTCAATTAGCTCATAGCTCATCTTATCATCCTCAATCTGATGGTCAAACTGAGATAGTAAATAAATGTTTGTAAGGATATCTTCGTTGTTTTGTATCTGATAAACAAACACAATGGGTCAAGTGGTTACCTCTTGCTGAATGGTGGTA
Source organism: Pinus albicaulis (assembly GCA_034641835.2). Lineage (NCBI taxonomy): Eukaryota > Viridiplantae > Streptophyta > Pinopsida > Pinales > Pinaceae > Pinus > Pinus albicaulis. Next base: position 48,364 of record JAXQQM020057697.1, read on the forward strand.
TAACACTTCCTTCCATACTGCAGCAAAAATGACCCCATTTATGGCACTTTATGGATATCATCCACCATCTATCACATCATCTTTAAGGGAAAATTCGAAGGTTCAAGCAGTGGAAGATCACATCGAGCATCAGCAAGAAGTTCTCCAACTCTTAAAGGATAACCTAAATTTGGCACAAAATCGAATGAAACAATAGGCAGATCAACATCGCAACAAGAGAAGTTTTGATGTAGGAGATTGGGTATTTTTACGGCTACAACCATACAAACAAATGTCCCTCAAGCAAGCTAAGAAGGATAATAAATTATCGCCAAAGTACTATGGTCCTTACAAGGTGTTGCAAAAGATTGGTACTATGGCATACAAATTGGAGCTTCCCGCTTCTTCACGAGTGCATCCAGTTTTCCATGTTTCATGCTTAAAGAAGGTTATAGGTGAAAATATTCCAGTTCAAACAATATTGCCAGAACTTGATGAGGAAGGAAAAATCATATTGGAACCTGAAGCGGTCACGGAAACAAGAACTCGACAAATACGGAATCGATCAATTTCAGAGTATCTCATCAAGTGGAAGAACTTACCCACTGAAGATTCTACATGGGAGGATGAGAATTTTATACAGAAGCACCCAGAGCTACTCAAGCATTGAGGACAACACTTTTTTCAAGGAGAGGGGCATGTTAGGTCCCTATATTACTAGTATAGTCCCTTATTGTTGTTAGTGTAACCCCCTTATTGTTATTATTGTACCCTTGTAACCCCCATTTTGTTATTATTGTGCCCTTAAATTATTATTCTTAGGTCGGCTAGGATTACATTGTGGCCCACTAGGATTACATTATGGCCCCATGGACTCCTATATATAGAAATGAGGTTTTTTAATTTGTATCATCCAATAATTGTTCATTCATGTAATGTATTGGAGGTTGCCCCCTCGAAGTGGCTTATTTCTAAGGCATTGATATCTCTTTTCTTCTATTTTTGGAGCTAGTTTCACAACAGTGATATATCTGCCAAGAGATGGAATTTGGTTTAATACAACATATTACATATCTCGAGGTCGGGATTATTCCCTAACCCTGGTGTGTGGACCAGGGTCGGGGGTTAACCCCGGTCCCCACCCCTGATGCCATACGAATGAAACTTCATGTAGGAGTGCGACCCTTAAGGGTTAGGAAACACATGTAGCGCAGATGGTAGGAGGCTTGAATTGTGTGGAGGTTGGTCTTGTGTTCAAATCCCCAGGGCTGCTATTCATCCCAACCAAAATTTTAGTGGCCACTAGGAGGCCACGTGGTAGCCTTTAGTTGGCCCACGTGGTCCTCTCTGGTTGGTCCACCTCACCAACACTATTAACCAATGAAAATCAACCACATCCGAGCCAATGGTAACTTTCCACTTGTCACATAGAGATTGGTCGAAGGAGCATAAGTCAGCTGCCATGTCAGGGTCCATTCAGTAGTGCATAACACTAACTGTGCAACCCTATACAACCCATTTTTTTTCCCTAAATGAATAGAACTCGATATTGGGAGCATATGATATCGGATTTGAATGAAACGAGTTGTGAAGGATTCAAAATGACGAGATCTATGCAGGCACATTGGTTTCGATCCATTATGAAAAATTTGAATTTTGAGAATAAAATTGATCCACCAGATCACTGCTACACTGCTTCCTCGAAATAGGATGGTTCTATCTCAATACCTTCGCTCATAAGAGCCATGTATCCAATGTACCACTCTAGGGACCTTCTCTGCCTGTGCTAGGATGTGGGTGTTTCCACATTCTCTCTTGTATGCAACAACAATATGTCAACCTCTCTAGTACGCTTCCTTCCATCTCTGATGGATGGCTCTAAATGATTGGTTTCTACCACTCTCTATTCCTCTGCTTTTGACTGCATCACATCACGAGTTTCTTATTTTTGAGCCAAGAGCTCCTCAACTACATGCAAATCAAGCTCCCTCTTAAGGGACAATTGCATGGATTTCTCTTCATTGAATTTCAGATCTCCTCTGACCACTGTTATCTTGTGTGATGGAAAGTACACCCAATATTTGTGAGGTGTATCAGTGTACCCCACAAATATCCCCAACTCTAACGTTGGATCTAGCATCTTCCTAGCATATTTGGTCACATGGAAATAAACAAATGAACCAAAATTTTTAAAATACAACACATCTGGCCTCTTACCTAAAAAAAGCCTCCTCTAGTGTAGTCATCCCAAGAATCTGATGAGGACTTCTGTTCTACACAAATACTTCTGTATTGCATTCTTCCACCCAAAAATGCAATGGTAGGCCCTAATCATGCAACATAGCTCGTGTTGCTCCCACAATAGTTATGTTATTTCTTTCTGCAACCCCATTCCATTGTGGGTTATGAGGTGATATCAATTCTCTTCGAATTCCTTTGGAGGCACAAATGTTCTTGAATTCGATAGAGATGTATTCTCCACCATTTTCACTCCTCAGAGCCTTCACCTTCTTCCCTGTATCTTTCTTGACAAGTGTCTTGAAGTTAAAAAACTTGGAGAACGTCTGATATTTCTTCTGCATGAAGAAAATCCAACACTTTCTTGAAAAATCATCAACAAAAATCACATAATACCTGTATTTTACGGTGGAAACTGTTGAGAACAGTCCACACACGTCTGAGTGAACTCTCTCAAGGATCGCCTTGGATCGAATTTCCTCATCATGAAAGGTGGCTTTGGTATACTTCTCCTTGTACAACCTTTGCATGTATCTCTCTACGCAAGTGCAACATTTGGAAGTCCTGTAGAAATCTGCTGCATGATATTCAAAGCGTTGTGGTGTAGATGGCCCAATATCCCATGCCATAACTCACTGATGTCTTAGCTCTCCACCTTCTCTGCTTTCATGCTCAAGGAAGCACAATATTCTACATCCAATTTGTAGAGGTTATTTACTCAAACCCCATTATTTTTCACCTGTCTCGTGGCTTTGTGATGAAGGAACGCCTTTCTTTTATTGAATATCACATCATATTCACGGTTTTCCAACATAGCAACACGAAACAAATTCTTCTTTAAACCAAGAACATACATGACATAATTTAATATGTGTGGATTACCTGACTCCCTCTGAAAGGTAACTGTACCTACACTAGTAACGTTATACCTCCCATCATCACGCATCTCAATGTGCATATGGAGATCCTTGTCATCCAAGCTACTGAAGAATTATTTGTTGTCAGTCATATGGAACAAAGCTACACTATCCAAGTAGCACACATAACCCATCACTAATGACACCATGCATGCGATTAGAGTGAAATAAAAATCGAACTGTGAAGTAAGCGCTTTACTTGCTGCTCCTCCTAAGGCCTTCTTATTGGTCTTCTTTTGTGGACAATTTGTGGCATAGTGTCCATGCTCATGACAGTTGAAACATTTTACCTTTGACAAGTCTCGCTTCTTTCTTGCCTTGCTAGACTCCGAATCAGAATGGGACGCCTTCCCTTTCCATTTCTTCACCTTTCCATCCAAGGCAGAGTTCTCCTCATCACCAGTCTTTGATGAGGATCCATCTCTGGTGCTTTGCCGAATCTCTTCTTCTAGTAGCTTCTCCCTCCAATTCAAAGAGTCCTCGTAGTTATGCTAGCTCTTGGGAAGGCCTAGAAGATCTAGGCTCACCAAATCATCATTGGAAATTGTTATCCCAACACTTCCAAGCTCATCTCGACATTGAGTGAACCTTATCAAGTATTTTTGGATCGTGTCGTCCTTATTCATCTTGATCTTTCTGAGCTTGTCTTTTAGCGCCAACTTCCTGTGGTCACTACTATTCTGAAACATATATGTCAAGGCCTTCCACATAGCATATGGGGTTTCCTTCCCATGAAGACTCGAGAAAATATGATCTCAAACTCCCTCTAACAAGATCCTTCTCGCCTTTGCTACATTCTTCTTCCATGCATCAAGCTGTTGAGCATCTTCTCCTACGGGTTGTGGAATATCACTGTCTATGAATGCCTTTAGTCTGTTGTCCTCAAGCACTACCTCCATCATGTCCTTCCATGCTATCTAATTTGAATTTCCCTAAAGGGAATATTCGAGTCTCAAGCCATTGAATGACATCTTAATCTGCTGCTGGGTCCTAAGGAATAAATCTGCAAATTCGACGTACATGTTTAAAACAAACTCTGGTTATTCTCTTCTATTATGATTTATGGCGCTCTAATACCATGTAGAAAGTAGATCCAAAGGGATTCAATATGATCTTGTAATTTACTAAAACAAAATACTGAATTCTTCTACAATTTGTGGAAACAAAATACGTTCGCACAATCACATAACAAGTAAGAGAAAGAAATAATCAATCGCACAACAAATAATGTATTTGGGGAAATAAACTACTCAAAACCTCTCTATCTATATATTGTATAAAGTCAAGACCATGAAACAATACAATGCTTTTCTCTCATTAAGAAACCTCTGCACTCTGCTGACTGTCTCACTCTGATCTAGGAAAAATCAGTCAAATACTTAACCAATTCTCAGCCTTTGTTTGACCAGCCTTGCTCATGCATTCTTGGAGGAATTGTGGCCCTATTAAATAGGAAATTCCAAATAATTTATTGTGAAATTCATCCAAGGCTTCCTGACGACCTCATACATGACCTGTACAATTTTCTAATTATACAATTGATAGTTATCTTCCATTTAACCTCAAAATCAATTGGGTCTTCGTTAGAAATGACATGCAATAACTATTTATAGTGAATTTATCAATTAACCGATTGACCACTACTTCTGAATTAAATCAGGTTTAATTCACTGGACCTCTCACTAGCTCATATCTCAGTTAGAACTAGTTAAATTGATTTTAACTCAATTAATTGAGTAAACTAATTACAACTCACAAATAACTGTAACCGGACCCGCTAAAATCACTAGAGAACTCTACATGCATCCTCTTTGACCCTCAACTCAAATTTCCTAAGATAACTAAGTCTTCCTGACTCATTTAAATAATACAAGTTGTCATGAGATGAAATTACAATTCATCTTCCAATTTAATAAAGAGAAAATTAAATCGGAAGCCCTCTTGGGTGCCATTTCAACATTGCATGTAAATGAACTTAAAAAAAATTAAAAAATATATATAAAAAATTTGTTAAAAGTTCTCTTATCAAAAGCAAAAAATTCTTAGGTCATTGTCTCAGCCCACATATTAGTGAGAAATATTACTATCCCAAACAATTATAGAAGTATCAAAGGTCTGTATTTGGGTAATCCTTCACCCTTTTCCCTACTTCTTAGATAACATTTGTCCATCTAAAAAACCAATAGTTTGTATAGAATAGATAATATTTTATGTCATATATTTTCCCTAGTTTTGATTTGTTTTTATCATTTATTTAGGTTAGATTAGTACAGACAACTGGGCCTATATTCTGGTGAGTATCACCACACTAAATGAGAAGGGTCTTAATTGGGACCTTGATCAAGTGATATCTCCCCGGTTGTAGGAGGAGCTTTCCCTCTTGTCCTCACATGGCCAACGATGATCAACCTTTATCAATAATAGTTAGTTAATGATTAAATGTGGACAAACATGGTTAACCATTATCACTCATAATCAACCATATGTTTACCATAATAGAATCTCATCAACCATAGCTTGACCATATTTAACCATAGTCAAGCATGGCCAACCATAGTAAAAAATTGTACACTAATCCTCACCATGCACGTTGGTCGTCAACTAGCAACAACCACTTAAGTAAAAGTGGTTTATATACGTCAATTGATGTCATTAGGTTTTAAAGGGTGGAAAATTGCACGGATTGGAACATATCAACCTCTTTTAGTTAATTGGTTATAGCTAAGTTCACCAAAATTATATATGCAATCAATTTTACAATAATAGTTGCAATATTGTTACTAATATGAACAAACACAAGATGCCAACAAGATGAATGAAATAAACCATTTCATTCATATGAAAGATAAATTTCTCATATGTATTTTCTCTTCGTGTATGGGAAGAGTGAACATGGAATGTTTTCAATTCTTCACATGGTAAGATGAGAATTCTTAAATGTTATGCTCATTCAAGTGCACCAAATAATTCAAGATGACGAGATGAGTAATAATAGGTGATTAGAGCCTAAATATGATATGCATCGAGTGAACATGGAAATGATTTCACTTCTGCACACGGTAAGATGAGAATTATTAAATGTTATGCTCATTCAAGTGCACCAAATCATTCAAGATGATGAGATGAGTAATAATAGGTGATTAGAGCCTAAATATGATATGCATCTTTCTATTTTCACCAATAGTGTTAGCATTATTATTCTCATAGGACTCATTTAAATGTCCTAAATCATTTCAAGATGATGAGAAGAGAAATAATACATGATTAGAACACAATGAGCACAATCATGTTAAAATTAGTTGATATATATTTGTATATATCAATAGTATCAATCTGCATATATCAACTACTTTTTAATGGGGTATCTGCACAAGATTAGTAGAGTATGATTGACTATGGTTAAACAAAGTTATGATTGAGTGTGATTGATGAGGGTTAATAATGGTTGATAATTTTTTATTATGGTTGAATATGGTTAAAATTTGGTTGACCATAGAGAACCATGGTGATAGTGGTTGGCCATTGTTGACCTAATTTGATCTTGATTTACTGTGTTTGAGTATGGTTAAGCTTGTTTGAACATAATTAATTATGGGCTAACATGGTTAACCATAGTTGTGAACTTTTAATTATATAAATATGGTTGACCATATTGACCATTATTAAATTGGTTTGACCATAATTAAATATGGGTAACTATATTTAAACCTATTAACTATAACTTAGTATAACCACCCTATTAAAACATACTTAAGCTTATATAATACTAATTTTGGCCAAGTGCATTAGTATTATCATTTTATCACGAATTAAAACCTTAAATATGACTAATTATGTTTAAACCTTTTGACTATAGTTTAATTTAACCACCCTGTTAAACCTTACTTAAGCTTATATAATAATTATTTTGGCCCAGCCCATTAGTGTTCTCATTTTATCACGAATTGAAACCATACAAGATGTGAATTGACACACTTAAGCTTACATAGTACTAATTTTGGCCAAGCTCATTGGTATTCTCATTTTATCATGAATTGAAACCTTAAATATGATTAATTACGTTTAAACCTATTGACTATAGTTTAGTTTAACCACACTATTAAACCATACTTAAGCTTATATAATATTTATTTTGGCCTAGCCCATTAGTGTTCTCATTTTATCACGAATTGAAACCATACAAGATGTGAATTGAGCAGTTGCAGTTATGCAACTGCTTATTTATTTTGGCCTAAAATATTTGTACATGAACATAATTGAAGAAAAAAACACAAGGATATTGATGTGTTTTTATTAACTGAACACATAGAGATATGCCTACGGGGCTCCAATGAACTTAGGCCTCTTAACGATCCACAAATGTTGACATATGAGAGTAGTAAGATGTCAATGTGATGGCTTATCGGTTGAGTTCCGTATAGAGTTCATACAACACGCTTAAAGTTTCTTCTTATAATAAATAAACAGTTTTTCCCGCATCACTCGTTGAAATTCATAAATTGCTGTAAAAACTTCCTTGCCGATTGCATGGGGGCTGCGGAAAATTTAGGTAGCGATTTCCGATGTTTCGTAATTTCACGGAAATTTATATGAAGGGATTTAGGCATGGGATATGAGAGATGGTATGGATGAAAGGCACCATTGTCAAGAGCCTGTTTGTTGGAGTTAATGTTATATTCCATATTTTAGAAATTGGTTTGTGATGGTGGAGAAATTTTCAACCTCTCTATCTAAATTAGGAATAAGTTGATCCAAAAACCTATTTAATAGAGGACTGGAATGTAATCGGCGGTGTGAGTATGTTTACACATTATATGTGAATATTATAATGAGTACTTTATAATTGTGTGATTTTAGCTATTTCTATCATGGTATCGAGCACAAGATCGTAGAGTCTGCGGTAATTAACTTTGCTGAAGTGATTGTGACCGCTTGGTGAGTTCAAAGATGTAGGATTGGGTAATTTGTGAGTTTCCTCGGAGCGAAATGGAGGGAGAGAGAGAAGTATCTTGTAACTGACTGGAAGTTCGACCAGTTCCAAGTTGACTCTTTACTAGTTGGTTGATCGCTATTCTAAAGCACTCAAAGGAATTTATCATGGATGTGTTTGTTTCGTTATGTTAGTGCAGCGCTCTGTAAACAATAAATATGGTAACACTGCATGTATCTTATCAGAAAGTGCTTTGACGCCGCATTTAACGCCGCGAATATGGGATATTGCTTCATGATACAAGAAAGAATGCTCCAATTGACGCAAGGGATGCAGCTGCCTAGCCAAACGAATTTTCCGCCGTTGAGGCCTAAGCTCGGGCCAGCGTGTTGGGCCTTGGATTATATTCTCAGAACCTCCAAGCTTACTCAAGGACTAGTATGCTCCCTATATTTGTGAGTTTATCGATCAAAGAATCATAAACTGAGAACAGTCAAGTTGGGGCTTGGAAAATAAATACGTAGGCCGGAGAGGCGGTCGCGGATGCTTCCGCCGCCTTCGCTCCGCTATCGTCATATGGTGCTCAGCCTCTTATGCTATACGTCTCCCAATATTTGCGGACTCGTGATTTAGTTATTGATTCTAGCTACGCCGTTCCTTCGTTGTCAACATGATATTGCTGGGATTTTTTACTGAATAGTTCACTCCAGAGAGGCACGCCGCTAGATTCAAACAAGTGAGACTTGATTATTTGTGGTTTAGTGGTATTCTTGTAGATTATGATAAATAATCACATGTCCTTTTTTGTTAAATCAATAGATACATCTCACGCAGTCTCGCATTCTATTTCCCTAGATAATCATGGCACAACGGGTTCTGCTACTCGTGGGATGGGAGTTTGTCCATTAGAATGACTAGAGTTCAGCACTCGAGAGATCAAGTGGTGCGATAAGCTCAAGATGTGAGGTTGTCCAGAGAGTATCGGCAACCAAAAAATTTAGGACGATCCTCAGTGGGTAGACATGGGTTTCCTAATGAGGGGTGTGCAATGCATTTGAGACGCCTACATCAATTTCGAGGTTCTGATTCGCAGAGTTAACTGAATTAATTTGTTAACTACAGTCTTTTCGGTAAGCTTATACTTCATTGGAACGCATAAGCTTGATTATTTTTTATTTTCATGTAATGTAATCATTAAGGGGATGTTGGGGTGCTAATGCTTACATCCCATATTTTAGAAGTCAGTTTGTGATGGTTGAGTATTTCAACCTCCTTATCTAAATTAGAATAGTTGGATCCGTAAACTCTATTTACCAAGACCGAATGTAACCGTGTGAGTGTGTGTTTTACACATGCTACTTCATTTCCAGAATAATATATGAGTGTTTTTTTTAGTAATTGTGATTTTAGCTATTTCTCATCACTATTAAGGCCGTTCTAAATAGATAAGGCTTACACTTAGCTCGTTATGGTCCCATTTCACTCGTGACAGTGATATGGAAACACACCATGGTAAGAAGAGCTTGAGTATTTCTTCCTTCTTCGGCGCTGACTCTTCATTCGGCGCTTTTTTGATTGCTTGAAAATGATAATCTTATGTTTATCAATATCTAACGGCATTAATAATTGCATGTTACTTGCCATTTTGTTTTTTAATCATTAGTTTCGTTTTGACATGATGGCCTTCGCTTTCTTTAGATATTAGTTTCTGTGAATCGCATGGAAACTTCGTTTTAGATATTAGTTTCTAGAATCAGAAGTTTTAGATATCTCGAACATGCTCATATTGTTTTCCACTTTTGATCGTGTTCAACATTTTCGAATGGAGAAAAACTGTGATAGACGAATGGAGATGCGGGGGCCAACACATCTCTATATAAACGGTTTCCTGAAAGAGCGCATCTAAGTAGGGATTTCTGTTCACAACGAGATAAAGCAATCCTAATTTGAAGATAATACTCAATTTTTGAAGAAAGTATACGTTTGTCTTCATTTGTATCGCTGGCACTTTACAGAGCGCCGTAATTATTATTTACTTATCGATCGCTTATTTATCACGCTTTTAAGTTTATAATCTTATTGAGAGTATCTTCACTTTTATTACATTACTTTAGAAGCATGGACATGGTAAAGATTATCGGTGTGAATTTAATTATTTAATTGCTAGTGAATGGGTAATTGTCCTCCTATTCAAAATCTCATTTGCGTCCTTTCCCAAACTAAATCTACAACGCGTAAAAACATTTACTTGAGGTATGGTCGAACAATGCAAGGTTGAGACATCCAACATCTCTAATCTAACTATTGACCATTCTGTCAACTCTAGATAAACAAAATTTCACGTACAATGGATTTGTGAAGATAACCGCAGAATTTTTTCTTCGTTGCGAGTCTCGCACACTATTCACCGATGTTAATTCTTCTTTATGAAATTATATTTATTAATGTGTGCTTGTCTCTTCTCGCGAAAATATAATTTCTTTACAGTTAAATTATCAATTGTTGCCCAAAAACATCGGTTTTTTCTCTTGTTCATGCATAAATCCAATACTTTCATCCAAACTTATCGAGACGCTGCCGCAAGAGGTTGTGACGACATTATTAAGTTCGCTTTTTGACAATACGCAGCTTCATTTGTGGTTTCCTCGAACCCAAATGATATTTCTTATCATCAACATTTCAGTTCTTAATCATCGCCAATAACTCAGTTTAAAATATCTATTTGCAAAGCAAAATGTGTCACCATATTCTTTTGTCCTATCAATATTGTTATTAAATTTCTTTTCCATGCTTGCCAATGTGTCTCTTTGCAGTCTCCATGAATTTCGACACCAAAATTCACTGATATTATTATGTCACACAGTCAGCTTCCTACCATATTTTGTATAATTTCCTGAGTTGCCGCTATTTAGCTGCTTTCAACCCCATGATTGTTGGAGTTGGTGTTAATTTGATAACCGATATTTAAAATCTATTAAGGGAAATAAAAATAATATTTTTTTTTTTTTGCTCACTTATGGTTCAAAATGCGCCACCATAAAGATTTCATCAATCTAATGGACACCTTTGTGTCAATGGCACCTCCTTTTCAGCACCCATTAAGAACGCTGATTTTTACGACCATTTTGATGTATTTATTTATGCATTAAATTAACAGACATTGTTCCCATCTCACGGCTGTCTCCGCGATAATCTCTTTCCATATTGTTATTTGTACTTTGATAAATAATCTTATTTGTGCCTTTAAATAGTTTTCAACATTTTCTCTTGGTCTTATAGACCTCCTCACCTAATGAATTATTTTTCTTTTGCAGAAGATTCACTTGCCCTTAATAAAATATTCTTTTTTGGCCGTTCTATTTTTATCCATTATTGCACCCATTTTTATCGCGATCCCGTAAATCGAATTAAATATATGCAATAAAAATACGCAAATAAGTACTCCGTTCAATGTTCTATCAACTTATTTTGCTCATATATTTCATTTAAATTTCTGAATTTGTGTCCTAATGCTTGCAAAGATTGTTGTGCCGAAGCAGATGGTGCTATGATTTTTTGTGGTGTGCTTCGACAAGCACTTGCTTTAGCGCTGACACACCGTTCTATTATAGCTTGTGGTGTCACATGTTGACTATTTTTGTTGATCTTGTGGTGTAGAGGAGTCACCGCTCGTATTTGTCATGATTTTTTCCTTGTTCATGTTGTGTACATGCCTTCACATCGATCGCCTTCTCCTAAACTTCCATCTCACTTTTCATTTATGAACTTCACATTATAACTTTCTTGGCTGATCAAGAAAGTTATAATCAACATATATGTGAAGTTCATAGAAGATGAAGAGTGGGATGGAAGTTTAGAGAAGACAATAAATGTGAAGGCATGTACACAACATGAAGACAAAGAGGAATTGATCGCAGCGAAGTAATTCTTTGAACTGTGACTCCTCCTACACCTACACAAGATCAACAAAGTAGTCAACATGTGACACCACAAACAAATAATAGGATGAAGGTCGCGCGTAAGAAAGTCAAGTGCTTCTCCAAGCACACCACAAAGATCCGCAACACCATCTACTTCAAGCACAACAACAAGTGACATGCCAAGCCCATCTTTTGCAAGCATTAGAGGACACAAATTCAGAAATTTATGAAATATATGAGCAAAAATGAAGTTGGATAGGAGCATTGGGTTTGAATTACTTATTCGTGCATTATTTTTTCATGCATATGACCCAATCTCATTTTCGAGGATGGCAAGAAAAAGAAGAAAATGGGTTATGATAATGGATAAAGAAATAGGAGCAACAAAAAAGAATGACACATTGAGCAAGTGAATCTTCTCGCAAAGAAAATAATTCATTGGAGTGAAGTGGGTCTATAAGACCAAGAGAAATGTTGAAGGCAATATTTAAAGGCACAAATAAAGGTTATTTGTCAAAGGGTACAAGCAACAACATGGAAGAGATTATGCGAGACATTTGGCGCTAGTCGTGAGGATGGAGACAATGTGTGACAGCGTTGTCAATTTTGTGCAACATAAATGGAAAGTACATCAAATGGATGTAAAATCAACGTGCTCTTGAATGGAGTGCCAGAGGAGGTGTATGTTGTGCAAACCTCTTGGCTATGGGGTAGAAGTTTAAGAACACAAGGTGTGTAGGTTGATGAAATCTCTTTTATGGGGTCAAGCAAGCAATCGCAGGCATGGTATAGCAAGATAGATGCTTACTTAATGGAAAATGGGTTTGAAAAAAGTGTCATGGTGAGCCTACTCTCTACATCAAAGAAAGTGAAGGTAAGCTTTTTATTGTTGTTTTGTATGTAGATGATTTGATTTTTTACAAGGAATGATGAATTCTCATCATTGATTTCAAAGAAGTCATGAAAAGTGAGTTTGAAATGACGTACTTGGGGGTCTAAGGTATTTTCTCCGGGCATAGAAGTGAAGCAAAACAAAAAAATGGTATTTTTATTTCCCAAGCAAAGTATGTAATAGACATTTTAGAGAGGTTAAATATCTAGAACATCAAACCAACACCAACTCCAAACTAATCATGGGGTTGAAGGAGCTAGAAGATTGGCAACGAAAGAATGCCAATCTTAAATTATACAAAATTATGGTGGGAAGCTGATGTATTTGAATGTAATTAGGTATGGCATAATGTATGTAGTGGTTTTGGTGTCAAGGTTCATGGAGATACCCAAAGAGACACATTGGCAAGCATGGAAAAGGAATTTAATGTATGTCAATGGGACAAAGGAGTATGGTATTTTGTACACCGCAACAGATTATTTTAGGCTAGTTGAGTCATCATCGGGACAAAGGATAAAGGTGCAAAGTGTCGATGTGGATAGAAATGCAAGTCACGAGATATATTTTTTCTATTTGGGTCAGGAGCCATTTCATGGGCTTCTAAGAAGAAATCTGAGTAGTATCATTGTCAAAATACTTTAATATGTCGTCACAATAGCAGCGAACGTGTCAATAAGTTTGGATGAGAAGAATGTTGAGGGATTTATGCCATGAACAAGAGGGAAAAACCCATTGTTTTTTGTGACAACAATTCAAGAACTCTAACTATGCAGAATTATAGTTTTTTCACAAGAGGACAAAGCACATTGATGCTAAATATAATTTCATAAGAGAATTTGTTAACATCGCGTAGATAGTGTCGCAACCCAAGCTAAAGAAAAATTTATAGACATCTTCACAAAATCCATTGGCACGTGGAAATTTTGTTTATCTCGTAGATTGTTTGGGAATGGTCAATGGCGTAAAGTTGTGATTAAGGGGGAGTGTTGGAAAGTTAATCTCAACCACTCGCATTTAATTCTTCTCGACAACAACCATACCTCAAGTAAATGTTTTACACGTTGTAGATTTAGTTTGCAAGGAAGGACATAGCGTAAATGAAGTTTTGAATAGGAGGACAATTACCCATTCCGCATGATATTAAATAATTAAATTCCCTCGATAATGTTTTAAATCATACTTCTAAAGTCATGTAATAAAGTGAATACTCTCAATAAGATTATAAACTTATAAGAAATCGTGATAAAATGTAACGATCGTTTTTAAAGAGTAAATAATAATTACCAGCGCTCTCTGTAAAGTTGACCAGCATACGATGAGTTGGGCGAGTGCTCTTCTTCAAGATTTCTGAGGGGCGGTATCTTCAAATTGGGATGCTTTATCTCGCTGTTGTTGAGATTGAAGAATCCCAACTTGAAGAGATACCGCTCTCAGAAACCCTTGCTCCTCTAGGATGCTGTTTACCATCCACGTCTGCGTTCAATCTATACGAACATTCCTCTCCATTCGAAATGGTTCCTCTCCATTCACACGTGGAGTCAAGTCGGGAAACAAGCTACTTATCTAATTTGTGTGGTGTCTACAGAAGTCAATAGTCTAGATACTCACGATTTGACTAGAAACTAATATCAAGACAAGTTTCCATACGATTCTAGAAACTAATATCTAAAACGAGGCATATGTCAAAAACTAGAAACTAATGATTAAAAAAACAAATCTTATCGACGAAACTCACATGCAATTATCAATGCCATTGGAATATTGATAAACATCGTTATCATTTCAAGCAATCAACGCAACCACTATCAGATGAGTCAAAGCCAGATCTAGCCCTTGTGAAGAGGGTAGGCCTTATCTACTCAAGCTCTTCTTACGATAGTGTGTTTCGTCCTATCCATGCCATATCCCATGCCCTAATATCACCATGATGTCAAGTATCTCAAGTGAAATGTGAGTTTCCACCTTTGAATAAAGTGTAAACCTTATCTATTTAGAACAACCTTTAATAGTGATAGAAATAGCTAAAATCACACAATTACTAAAAACACTCATATATTATTCACAAATGTGTATGTGTAAACACACTCACACACGTAGTTTACATTCGATCACTCTATTAAATAGAGTTTCGAGATCCAACTTATTCCTAATTTAGATAGAGAGGTTGAGAGAATTTCTCAACCATCACAAACCAATTTCTAAAATATGGAATGTAAGCATTAACTCCAACATCCCCCCTTAATGATTACATTACATGAAAAATAAAAAATAATCAAGCTTATCGTAGATGCTCCATCAAGTTGCCTCATAAGCCTCGAAAAGGTGTAGTTGGCAAGTTGGATTCCAGTTCGCTTCCTCAACTCCCGAATCAAGGACCTCCCGAAGTCAATTCATCGGACATCATCTCAATCTGCTGCATAACCTCATTAGGAAACCACTTCCATGTCTACCACTAATGAGGGATCATTCCCTAAATCCCAAAGCGCCATACTATCCGGACAACCATCCATACCGAGCCTTACCGCCACTTGATCTCTCCGAAACAATTGATTGCAATCACCGAACTCCTAGTCATTCTATGGACAAGCTCCCATCCACCGAAATACATGGGTGCTAACCGTTGTACTCGCCAGTTATCTAGGGAAGTCGTCTCCAGACTACAGAATGTATCTAGAATCGCCTTTAACAAAAAAAGGACCTTTTAACCGATTATTTATCTCACTTAATCTACAAAAAGAATACCACTAAACCACAAATAATCAAATCTCACTTGTTTAATCTGCGACGTGCCCTTTCCCGGGAATGGTTTGTCAGATAAAAAATCCCCAGTCGAAGTATCATGTTGACAAACAGAGGAGCAATCGTAGCTTACGTAATCAATGCTTAACTCGAGAATCCATCCGCTATTGGGAGACTTTTGTATAGCACTTTATTAAGAGGCTTCGAATTATATGTGACGGTAGCGAGATAACGAGGCGGCGAGAGCTAATCCACGACCACCTCTCCAACCTCGCCGAGTATTTTCCCAAAGCCCCAAACAACTCGTTCTCGGATCTTATGATTCTCTGAGTCAATAAACTCCACAAATATAGGGAGCGCCTAGTTTGTCAATCACATCCTTGGTATGCTCGGAGGTTCCCAGGAAGTATATTAATCAAAACCCAACTCCGCTTCGAAAGCGAAGCTTAGGCGTATCAACCGAGCAGAGGAACTACACTCTGACCGGACGATCGCATCCATCGCATCAATTGGAGCATTCTTTTCTTAATATCATCGAAGCAATATCCCCCGAGACTTCACCAAAGCATTAAATTGCGAGCGTCAAAGCACACTACGATGCAAGATCGCTACGTAGGCCATATGGCACATTTAATTTACAAGCCTTTGCACTAACATAACCGAAACAAACACATCACAGATAAATTCCTTTGGTGCAGCCTAGAATAACGATCAGATTTTCGGCATTTCCAGCTAGTAAAGAGTCTTGGGACGGATCGAACTCCCGATCGTTACAAATCAACAACTTCGGCTTTCTACTTCTCCTCGGCCGCTTCTCTCGGCAAAACTCACAAATTCCGCACAATCACACATGTCGAACTCACAAACGAGTCACAATCACTCAACAAAGTTCAATTACACACGTGCCTCGTCGATCTTGTGCTCCGATACCATGATAGAAATAGCTAAAATCACACAATTACTAAAAAAAACACTCATATATTATTCACATATGGTGTATGTGTAAACATACTCACACACTCGATTACATTCGAGATCACTCTATTACATAGAGTTTTTGAGATCCAACTTATTCCTAATTTAGATAGAGAGGTTGAGAGAATTTCTCCACCATCACAAACCAATTTCTAAAATATGGAATGTAAGCATTAACTCCAACAAATAGGCTCTTGACAAATGGTGCCTTTCTTCGCATCCATGCCATCCATCTCATATCCCATGCCCTAAATCCCTTCATATCTCCCTGGTCTAAAACATCTGAAATCATACCTGAGTTTTCCACCTTTGAATTGCTATTCTGTCAACGAACGAAAGTTTTACAACAATTTATAATTTCTTGGGTGATGCAAGGAAAAACTTTGTTTGTTGTTATGGAAGGAGAGCTTTAAGCTTGATTTCTGAGTTTTATGAACTCTCTATCTGGAACTCAACCCAGTAAGCCATCCTCAGTGACCTCTGAATTTCTCTCATATCTCAACATTTTTACCCATTTATTGGGTACGTTAAAGGCCTAAGTTCATTGGAGCCCCGTAGGCATATCTCTATGTGTTCAGTTAATAAAAACACATCAATATCCTTGTGTTTTTTTCTTCAATTATGTTCATGTACAAATATTTTAGGCCAAAATAAATAAGCAGTTGCATAACTGCAACTGCTCAATTCACATCTTGTATGGTTTCAATTCGTGATAAAATGAGAACACTAATGGGCTAGGCCAAAATAAATATTATATAAGCTTAAGTATGGTTTAATAGTGTGGTTAAACTAAACTATAGTCAATAGGTTTAAACGTAATTAATCATATTTAAGGTTTCAATTCATGATAAAATGAGAATACCAATGAGCTTGGCCAAAATTAGTACTATGTAAGCTTAAGTGTGTCAATTCACATCTTGTATGGTTTCAATTCGTGATAAAATGAGAACACTAATGGGCTGGGCCAAAATAATTATTATATAAGCTTAAGTAAGGTTTAACAGGGTGGTTAAATTAAACTATAGTCAAAAGGTTTAAACATAATTAGTCATATTTAAGGTTTTAATTCGTGATAAAATGATAATACTAATGCACTTGGCCAAAATTAGTATTATATAAGCTTAAGTATGTTTTAATAGGGTGGTTATACTAAGTTATAGTTAATAGGTTTAAATATAGTTACCCATATTTAATTATGGTCAAACCAATTTAATAATGGTCAATATGGTCAACCATATTTATATAATTAAAAGTTCACAACTATGGTTAACCATGTTAGCCCATAATTAATTATGTTCAAACAAGCTTAACCATACTCAAACACAGTAAATCAAGATCAAATTAGGTCAACAATGGCCAACCACTATCACCATGGTTCTCTATGGTCAACCAAATTTTAACCATATTCAACCATAATAAAAAATTATCAACCATTATTAACCCTCATCAATCACACTCAATCATAACTTTGTTTAACCATAGTCAATCATACTCTACTAATCTTGTGCAGATACCCCATTAAAAAGTAGTTGATATATGCAGATTGATACTATTGATATATACAAATATATATCAACTAATTTTAACATGATTGTGCTCATTGTGTTCTAATCATGTATTATTTCTCTTCTCATCATCTTGAAATGATTTAGGACATTTAAATGAGTCCTATGAGAATAATAATGCTAACACTATTGGTGAAAATAGAAAGATGCATATCATATTTAGGCTCTAATCACCTATTATTACTCATCTCATCATCTTGAATGATTTGGTGCACTTGAATGAGCATAACATTTAATAATTCTCATCTTACCGTGTGCAGAAGTGAAATCATTTCCATGTTCACTCGATGCATATCATATTTAGGCTCTAATCACCTATTATTACTCATCTCGTCATCTTGAATTATTTGGTGCACTTGAATGAGCATAACATTTAAGAATTCTCATCTTACCATGTGAAGAATTGAAAACATTCCATGTTCACTCTTCCCATACACGAAGAGAAAATACATATGAGAAATTTATCTTTCATATGAATGAAATGGTTTATTTCATTCATCTTGTTGGCATCTTGTGTTTGTTCATATTAGTAACAATATTGCAACTATTATTGTAAAATTGATTGCATATATAATTTTGGTGAACTTAGCTATAACCAATTAACTAAAAGAGGTTGATATGTTCCAATCCGTGCAATTTTCCACCCTTTAAAACCTAATGACATCAATTGACGTATATAAACCACTTTTACTTAAGTGGTTGTTGCTAGTTGACGACCAACGTGCATGGTGAGGATTAGTGTACAATTTTTTACTATGGTTGGCCATGCTTGACTATGGTTAAATATGGTCAAGCTATGGTTGATGAGATTCTATTATGGTAAACATATGGTTGATTATGAGTGATAATGGTTAACCATGTTTGTCCACATTTAATCATTAACTAACTATTATTGATAAAGGTTGATCATCGTTGGCCATGTGAGGACAAGAGGGAAAGCTCCTCCTACAACCGGGGAGATATCACTTGATCAAGGTCCCAATTAAGACCCTTCTCATTTAGTGTGGTGATACTCACCAGAATATAGGCCCAGTTGTCTGTACTAATCTAACCTAAATAAATGATAAAAACAAATCAAAACTAGGGAAAATATATGACATAAAATATTATCTATTCTATACAAACTATTGGTTTTTTAGATGGACAAATGTTATCTAAGAAGTAGGGAAAAGGGTGAAGGATTACCCAAATACAGACCTTTGATACTTCTATAATTGTTTGGGATAGTAATATTTCTCACTAATATGTGGGCTGAGACAATGACCTAAGAATTTTTTGCTTTTGATAAGAGAACTTTTAACAAATTTTTTATATATATTTTTTAATTTTTTTTAAGTTCATTTACATGCAATGTTGAAATGGCACCCAAGAGGGCTTCCGATTTAATTTTCTCTTTATTAAATTGGAAGATGAATTGTAATTTCATCTCATGACAACTTGTATTATTTAAATGAGTCAGGAAGACTTAGTTATCTTAGGAAATTTGAGTTGAGGGTCAAAGAGGATGCATGTAGAGTTCTCTAGTGATTTTAGCGGGTCCGGTTACAGTTATTTGTGAGTTGTAATTAGTTTACTCAATTAATTGAGTTAAAATCAATTTAACTAGTTCTAACTGAGATATGAGCTAGTGAGAGGTCCAGTGAATTAAACCTGATTTAATTCAGAAGTAGTGGTCAATCGGTTAATTGATAAATTCACTATAAATAGTTATTGCATGTCATTTCTAACGAAGACCCAATTGATTTTGAGGTTAAATGGAAGATAACTATCAATTGTATAATTAGAAAATTGTACAGGTCATGTATGAGGTCGTCAGGAAGCCTTGGATGAATTTCACAATAAATTATTTGGAATTTCCTATTTAATAGGGCCACAATTCCTCCAAGAATGCATGAGCAAGGCTGGTCAAACAAAGGCTGAGAATTGGTTAAGTATTTGACTGATTTTTCCTAGATCAGAGTGAGACAGTCAGCAGAGTGCAGAGGTTTCTTAATGAGAGAAAAGCATTGTATTGTTTCATGGTCTTGACTTTATACAATATATAGATAGAGAGGTTTTGAGTAGTTTATTTCCCCAAATACATTATTTGTTGTGCGATTGATTATTTCTTTCTCTTACTTGTTATGTGATTGTGCGAACGTATTTTGTTTCCACAAATTGTAGAAGAATTCAGTATTTTGTTTTAGTAAATTACAAGATCATATTGAATCCCTTTGGATCTACTTTCTACATGGTATTAGAGCGCCATAAATCATAATAGAAGAGAATAACCAGAGTTTGTTTTAAACATGTACGTCGAATTTGCAGATTTATTCCTTAGGACCCAGCAGCAGATTAAGATGTCATTCAATGGCTTGAGACTCGAATATTCCCTTTAGGGAAATTCAAATTAGATAGCATGGAAGGACATGATGGAGGTAGTGCTTGAGGACAACAGACTAAAGGCATTCATAGACAGTGATATTCCACAACCCGTAGGAGAAGATGCTCAACAGCTTGATGCATGGAAGAAGAATGTAGCAAAGGCGAGAAGGATCTTGTTAGAGGGAGTTTGAGATCATATTTTCTCGAGTCTTCATGGGAAGGAAACCCCATATGCTATGTGGAAGGCCTTGACATATATGTTTCAGAATAGTAGTGACCACAGGAAGTTGGCGCTAAAAGACAAGCTCAGAAAGATCAAGATGAATAAGGACGACACGATCCAAAAATACTTGATAAGGTTCACTCAATGTCGAGATGAGCTTGGAAGTGTTGGGATAACAATTTCCAATGATGATTTGGTGAGCCTAGATCTTCTAGGCCTTCCCAAGAGCTAGCATAACTACGAGGACTCTTTGAATTGGAGGGAGAAGCTACTAGAAGAAGAGATTCGGCAAAGCACCAGAGATGGATCCTCATCAAAGACTGGTGATGAGGAGAACTCTGCCTTGGATGGAAAGGTGAAGAAATGGAAAGGGAAGGCGTCCCATTCTGATTCGGAGTCTAGCAAGGCAAGAAAGAAGCGAGACTTGTCAAAGGTAAAATGTTTCAACTGTCATGAGCATGGACACTATGCCACAAATTGTCCACAAAAGAAGACCAATAAGAAGGCCTTAGGAGGAGCAGCAAGTAAAGCGCTTACTTCACAGTTCGATTTTTATTTCACTCTAATCGCATGCATGGTGTCATTAGTGATGGGTTATGTGTGCTACTTGGATAGTGTAGCTTTGTTCCATATGACTGACAACAAATAATTCTTCAGTAGCTTGGATGACAAGGATCTCCATATGCACATTGAGATGCGTGATGATGGGAGGTATAACGTTACTAGTGTAGGTACAGTTACCTTTCAGAGGGAGTCAGGTAATCCACACATATTAAATTATGTCATGTATGTTCTTGGTTTAAAGAAGAATTTGTTTCGTGTTGCTATGTTGGAAAACCGTGAATATGATGTGATATTCAATAAAAGAAAGGCGTTCCTTCATCACAAAGCCACGAGACAGGTGAAAAATAATGGGGTTTGAGTAAATAACCTCTACAAATTGGATGTAGAATATTGTGCTTCCTTGAGCATGAAAGCAGAGAAGGTGGAGAGCTAAGACATCAGTGAGTTATGGCATGGGATATTGGGCCATCTACACCACAACGCTTTGAATATCATGCAGCAGATTTCTACAGGACTTCCAAATGTTGCACTTGCGTAGAGAGATACATGCAAAGGTTGTACAAGGAGAAGTATACCAAAGCCACCTTTCATGATGAGGAAATTCGATCCAAGGCGATCCTTGAGAGAGTTCACTCAGACGTGTGTGGACTGTTCTCAACAGTTTCCACCGTAAAATACAGGTATTATGTGATTTTTGTTGATGATTTTTCAAGAAAGTGTTGGATTTTCTTCATGCAGAAGAAATATCAGACGTTCTCCAAGTTTTTTAACTTCAAGACACTTGTCAAGAAAGATACAGGGAAGAAGGTGAAGGCTCTGAGGAGTGAAAATGGTGGAGAATACATCTCTATCGAATTCAAGAACATTTGTGCCTCCAAAGGAATTCGAAGAGAATTGATATCACCTCATAACCCACAATGGAATGGGGTTGCAGAAAGAAATAACATAACTATTGTGGGAGCAACACGAGCTATGTTGCATGATTAGGGCCTACCATTGCATTTTTGGGTGGAAGAATGCAATACAGAAGTATTTGTGTAGAACAGAAGTCCTCATCAGATTCTTGGGATGACTACACTAGAGGAGGCTTTTTTTAGGTAAGAGGCCAGATGTGTTGTATTTTAAAAATTTTGGTTCATTTGTTTATTTCCATGTGACCAAATATGCTAGGAAGATGCTAGATCCAACGTTAGAGTTGGGGATATTTGTGGGGTACACTGATACACCTCACAAATATTGGGTGTACTTTCCATCACACAAGATAACAGTGGTCAGAGGAGATCTGAAATTCAATGAAGAGAAATCCATGCAATTGTCCCTTAAGAGGGAGCTTGATTTGCATGTAGTTGAGGAGCTCTTGGCTCAAAAATAAGAAACTCGTGATGTGATGCAGTCAAAAGCAGAGGAATAGAGAGTGGTAGAAACCAATCATTTAGAGCCATCCATCAGAGATGGAAGGAAGCGTACTAGAGAGGTTGACATATTGTTGTTGCATACAAGAGAGAATGTGGAAACACCCACATCCTAGCACAGGCAGAGAAGGTCCCTAGAGTGGTACATTGGATACATGGCTCTTATGAGCGAAGGTATTGAGATAGAACCATCCTATTTCGAGGAAGCAGTGTAGCAGTGATCTGGTGGATCAATTTTATTCTCAAAATTCAAATTTTTCATAATGGATCGAAACCAATGTGCCTGCATAGATCTCGTCATTTTGAATCCTTCACAACTCGTTTCATTCAAATCCGATATCATATGCTCCCAATATCGAGTTCTATTCATTTAGGGAAAAAAAATGGGTTGTATAGGGTTGCACAGTTAGTGTTATGCACTACTGAATGGACCCTGACATGGCAGCTGACTTATGCTCCTTCGACCAATCTCTATGTGACAAGTGGAAAGTTACCATTGGCTCGGATGTGGTTGATTTTCATTGGTTAATAGTGTTGGTGAGGTGGACCAACCAGAGAGGACCACGTGGGCCAACTAAAGGCTACCACGTGGCCTCCTAGTGGCCACTAAAATTTTGGTTGGGATGAATAGCAGCCCTGGGGATTTGAACACAAGACCAACCTCCACACAATTCAAGCCTCCTACCATCTGCGCTACATGTGTTTCCTAACCCTTAAGGGTCGCACTCCTACATGAAGTTTCATTCGTATGGCATCAGGGGTGGGGACCGGGGTTAACCCCCGACCCTGGTCCACACACCAGGGTTAGGGAATAATCCCGACCTCGAGATATGTAATATGTTGTATTAAACCAAATTCCATCTCTTGGCAGATATATCACTGTTGTGAAACTAGCTCCAAAAATAGAAGAAAAGAGATATCAATGCCTTAGAAATAAGCCACTTCGAGGGGGCAACCTCCAATACATTACATGAATGAACAATTATTGGATGATACAATTTATAAAACCTCCTTTCTATATATAGGAGTCCATGGGGCCATAATGTAATCCTAGTGGGCCACAATGTAATCCTAGCCGACCTAAGAATAATAATTTAAGGGCACAATAATAACAAAATGGGGGTTACAAGGGTACAATAATAACAATAAGGGGGTTACACTAACAACAATAAGGGACTATACTAGTAATATAGGGACCTAACATGCCCCTCTCCTTGAAAAAAGTGTTGTCCTCAATGCTTGAGTAGCTCTGGGTGCTTCTGTATAAAATTCTCATCCTCCCATGTAGAATCTTCAGTGGGTAAGTTCTTCCACTTGATGAGATACTCTGAAATTTATCGATTCCGTATTTGTCGAGTTCTTGTTTCCGTGACCGCTTCAGGTTCCAATATGATTTTTCCTTCGTCATCAAGTTCTAGCAATAATGTTTGAACTGGAAGATTTTCACCTATAACCTTCTTTAAGCATGAAACATGGAAAACTGGATGCACTCGTGAAGAAGCGGGAAGCTCCAATTTGTATGCCATAGTACCAATCTTTTGCAACACCTTGTAAGGACCATAGTACTTTGGCGATAATTTATTATCCTTCTTAGCTTGCTTGAGGGACATTTGTTTGTATGGTTGTAGCCGTAAAAATACCCAATCTCCTACATCAAAACTTCTCTCGTTGCGATGTTGATCTGCCTATTGTTTCATTCGATTTTGTGCCAAATTTAGGTTATCCTTTAAGAGTTGGAGAACTTCTTGCTGATGCTCGATGTGATCTTCCACTGCTTGAACCTTCGAATTTTCCCTTAAAGATGATGTGATAGATGGTGGATGATATCCATAAAGTGCCATAAATGGGGTCATTTTTGCTGCAGTATGGAAGGAAGTGTTATACCACCATTCAGCAAGAGGTAACCACTTGACCCATTGTGTTTGTTTATCAGATACAAAACAACGAAGATATCCTTACAAACATTTATTTACTATCTCAGTTTGACCATCAGATTGAGGATGATAAGATGAGCTATGAGCTAATTGAGTACCCAAACAAGAAAATAACACCGTCCAAAAATTTCTAGTAAAAATGGGATCTCTGTCGCTCACAATAACCCTTGGGCTTCCATGTAGCTTTTGAATTGTGTCCATAAATGTAGTAGCAACTGTACTTGCTTTAAATGGATGAGATAATGCACAAAAGTGTGCATACTTGGAAAGTCTATCAACTACCACCATGATGACACTCTTTCCTTCGGACTTAGGTAAACCTGTGATAAAATCCATTGAAATATCCTCCCAACGTTGACTTGGAATGGATAAAGGTTGTAGAAGACCCGGGGTCTTAATTGTCTCAACTTTATTCTGCTGGAAAATCAAACATTCCGCCACAAAATTTTGAATATCAGATTTAAGGCCATCCCAAAAAAATTCTTTCTTCACCCTGTGGTAAGTTTTTAAAAATCCAGAGTGTCCTCCTAAAGGAGAAGTGTGCAATTCCAGAAGAATCTTTTGTTTTAGTTGGGAATTCTTACAAAGATATAAGCGATCTTTGTACCATAAGGAATCATTTTTCCAACTAAATGTATCGGATGTACTAGGATCTTGCTGCAACTTTTGAATGAGTGTCCATACATCTTTGTCCTTCTTCCATTCATCTCTTGCTTCGGTTATCCAATCTGTTTGGATAATAGAAATGGCACAAAGCAATGCTTCCACCTCTTCATTCTTTCTTGAGAGTGCATCTGCAACAACATTAAGCTTTCCTTTTTTTTAGATTATTTCAAATTCATAACCCAACATCTTTGTGACCCATTTTTGCTACTCTTCTAAAGATAGTCGTTGTTGCAAAAAGTGTTTAAGACTATCATGATCAGTTTTTACCTTGAAGTGTCTTCCCATTAGGTAAGTTCGCCATTTCTTTAGTGCATGCAGTATTGCTAACATTTCCTTCTCATAAATAGGTTTCTGTAAATACTTTCCTTTGATTGGATGGCTTTCAAAAGCAATGGGTCTTCCTTCCTGCATTAAAACTGCACCAATTCCATTTCCTGAGGCATCACATTCCACAATAAAGGTTTTTGTGAAGTCTGGCGTAGCTAAGACCGGTGCTAGGCACATTGCCTCTTTAAGATGTTCAAAGGCCTTAGTTGCTTCATGAGTCCATGAAAATGCATCTTTCTTCAATAATGTTGTTAGAGGCACTGCTATTCTCCCATAATTCTTAACAAACTTGCGATAATACCCTGTTAACCCGAGAAATCCTCGCAACTACTTTATGGTTGTGGGGAATTTCCATTCCTTAATGGCTTTAATTTTGTTAGGGTCTACCTTAACACCCTTGTGAGATACAATATGACCAAGATATTCCACCTCTTGTACTCCAAAGAAACATTTGGATGTTTTTGCATATAATTGTTTCTCCTGCAATAGTTTGAGCACCTTGTCAACATGTTCAACATGATCCTTCCAAGACCCGTTGTAGATTAGTATATCATCAAAAAATACTAGCACAAATTTTCTAAGGAAGGGTTTGAAAATGGAATTCATCAACCCTTGAAATGTAGAAGGTGCATTGGTAAGGCCAAAAGGCATGACCCAAAATTCATAATGACCCTCATGAGTTCGAAATGATGTTTTTGGAATATCTTCAGTCTTCATTCTAATTTGATGATATCCTGAACGAAGATCCAACTTGGTAAAATAAATTGTTCCATGTAATTCATCCAATAATTCATCAATCACAGGAATGGGAAATTTATCTTTAATGGTGAGCTTATTGAGCTCCCTATAATCCAGACACATTCGCCATGATCCATCCTTCTTGTGTATCAATACTACAGGAGCAGAGAAAGAACTTTGACTAGGTTGAATTATACCCGCCTCTAACATTTCTGCAATCATACATTCAATTTCGCTCTTTTGGACATAAGGATATCTATAAGGCCTGATGTTTGGAGGAACACTTCTGGGAATCAAATGAATAGCATGATCATGATCACGAATAGGTGGGAGTCCTTTGGGAGTTTCAAACACCTTGGAATGATTGTCCAAGACTTGTTGGAGATCTGCTGAAATAGATGATTTTGATGTCGGAACGTCTAGTGAGCATAATTGTGCAATTACGCCTCGTTGTTCTTTCTTTAGAAGCTTTGTCATGACATTAGAGCTTATTATCCTTCCTGGCTTCCCCGCAATACCCCGTAATTCAACTTCCTTTCCTTCTAAAAAAAATTTCAAGAAAAGTTCTTGAAAATTAAAAGCTACCGTCCCCAAAGATTGTAACCATTGTACTCCTAGTACAACATCAACACCTCCCATAGGAATGGAAAGCATTGGACTATTCAATACATATTCCCCCATGGTTAGCTTTATATTATGGAATTTTCCAGAGAAATTTATAGTTCCTCCATTTGCAACCATCACTTGACATTCTGGTGCTGGGTATAGGAAACAATTCAATTCCTTGGCTACCTTACAATGAATAAAATTATGGGTACTACATGAATCAATCAACACTATTACCTTTTTCTTCTTGATATGTCCTTCTATCTTGAGAGTTTGAGGAGTGGTAATTCCTGCCAATGCATTACACGATATGGTCGGACTCATTTCTTCCTCTTCTAGGGCTGGTTCCTGGTGTATATCCTCTTCTTGTTCATTTTCTTCTTTCTCTTCACAATCTATGTAAAATAATTTCTTCTCAGCACACTTATGACCTTTAGTGTATTTGCTATCACAACTGTAGCAAAGCCCTTTTGTTCTTTTTTCTTCCAATTGTTGTGGTGTCAACCTTGTAGGTTGTGGAAATCTAGGCATAGCAACACTTCCTTCTTTATAGAAGTGAGTGGTAGGCTTCCTTGTCGCCATAATTTTGCATTCAATTTTTCTTTCCAACCTAAATGCCTTCTCCAATGAATCAGGTTCCAAAACGTGAACTTCATGTTGGACGTTATCCTTTAAAGTGCCTATGAAGAGATCAATCCTGTGTTCCTCTGGAATATCAGTTACCCTTATATTCAATTTTTGGAAGTCCTCAATGTGCTGCCCCACTAAACCCTTTTGTTTGAGATTTATCAATTGGCTAAAGAATGTGTTTCTCTTTGTATCCTCATAATGTGCTATCATTTCCTCCGTAAAAATTGACCAAGTGACAATTTTTTTACGGGAGCAAAGCCATCGATACCATACAAATGTATTTTGTTCTAAATGTAAAGTTGCAATGCGTACCTTTTGTGTGTTTTGCACATTATGGAGATCAAAATATTGCTCCATCTGTAATATCCATGTTATAGGATCCTTTCCATCAAACTTCCTCATATCCATTTTTGGAATATGGTGGTTCTTCCCGCCAACATTAGATTTTATGAAATCATGATTAACATTTATTTTGTTATCATCATGAGTTTCCTCTACTATCTTTTCACCATTAGGAAACATTTCTTGTATCAACTTTGTCAAACCTTCTATGTCTGCTTTTAGATCATTCTTCATGTTTTCCATTTTAGATTCCATGCCAGCTTCCATGTCATCTATCTTAGATTCCATGTCTTTCTTCAAACCATCCATATTATTCTTCACACCATCCATATTTTCTTCCACGCCTTTCTTCAAAACTTCCATTTCATTTTTTGCTGCTCTTTGCGAGAGCGAAATTTGGTGCACTTGCTCTTGTAATTTTGATAGATCATGTTGCAATTATTCATCTTCATGAGTCATAGTAGAGCCTTCTGAAGGCTTAATGGGTGTTTAATTATTTTTAGGGGCCATTTTAGAATCCAATATTGATATCTATTCTACAAGATGCCCTTGGAATCAATTCAACTTGATTTCTTCAAACAAGACTTATACAATTCGGAAAAAAAATACACACCTTTTACTAGCTTTGAGGAGCTCGATATTGAAATTGAATTATCTCTATACTTGCGAGATCCTCAATATCAAAATTTGGACTGTAGTAGTCCTCTGAAGCTTCTTTCAAATTCATAGGTCGACTTGATTTAGATTCTTTAAGAAAAAGTTATGTCCAATCTCCCACAATGACCTAATTATGGTGGTTAAATAGAGCAAACTTGTATGACTTGTCACGTGTCATTATTTTCTCCTTGCATATATGGCTCCAAAATTTATAGAGAGGAAACTAAAGTCCTTGTACTTCTAGACACTCTCTGAGAATTCCAATCCGATGCTCAGAGAGAGAGTTATGAATATTTTCCCACGATCACGTCTTTGAGATGAAATTCGGAAGCCTGAAAAATCACTACCTTCCACAGATCATATCTCCTAAAATATTGCGAACCAAGATCTAAACTTTTGCGAATATGTTCCTCGGGATGTCGGCCGCGCTCTAAAAATTTAAACCACAGACCTTCATAGAAAAAAAAATTATAGCGCCAAATTCCACAATGACATTTTTTAAGTGAAATTCAGAGCCTGAAAAAAAGACCTAACTTCCACAGATCATATCTCCGAAAATGTTGTGAACCAAGCTCTGAAATTTTTAGACAATATTCCTTAGGATTTCAGATTCGCACCCTAAAAATTTCAGCTTCTGAAATTTGTAGAAAAGAGTTATAGTGAAAATTCCACGATGACCTGTTTGGAGCAGCGAAACCCTAGAATCCAAAGCTCTGATACCAAATGTTGTGTAACCAGCTCCAAAAATAGAAGAAAAGAGATATCAACGCCTTATAAATAAGCCACTTCGAGGGGGAAACCTCCAATACATTACATAAATGCACAATTCTTGGATCATACAATTCACAAAACCTCCTTTCTATATATAGGAGTCCATGGGGCCATAATGTAATCCTAGCCGACCTAACAATAATAATTTAAGGCACAATAATAACAAAATGGGGGTTACAAGGGTACAATAATAACAATAAGGGGTTTAAACTAACAATAATAAGGGGCTATACTAGTAATATAGGTACCTAACAATCACATAAACCTTTGTTATAATCTTTAAAAAAAAGTTTGTTGGTGGAATCAGATAACACATGTGAACATGTCGCAGTAAAGGTTGATTCCAAAGTTTTAGTTGTGGTTATGTTAACCACCAGCGGACAGGTCACAATGGTCACATGGTGATGTATATCAAACCAGTTGGAGCCAAGGTTTATGTGACGGGTTTTGTAACGATTACACCAACGGTTGAATAAGTGGTCACATTGCAGTGATCGTTAATAGTTTAATGCCACGGTTTGTTTACACAAGTGTTTGTTGGCGCTAGCCCAAACCCTCAACCAAACCACTCCATGCTTTAAACCACGGTCAACAAATCG
Organism: Pinus albicaulis; assembly: GCA_034641835.2. NCBI lineage: Eukaryota > Viridiplantae > Streptophyta > Pinopsida > Pinales > Pinaceae > Pinus > Pinus albicaulis. Next base: position 78,352 of record JAXQQM020057697.1, read on the forward strand.
GGTTTCAAATCAGTGGGAATATCCAACGTGCCCAAGATCAATGGCAGAGAGCATGCCACTTGGAAATAATTTAGCCGAATAGTCGGCTCACCGACCTGATTAACCAGGTGACATTTTTCATTCGGCATGGCAAGAATCTTGCCGGTGCGGGGGAAAATTATTGCCCCATGTGGCTGACAAAGTCTGAATTGTAGGATAATTTGCAAAAGGTTCGATTTGTAGGACAGACAGTGCAGAAACATGGGAAGAGTATATCTGATTTAGTTTTTATCCTTTTGGGAACATAAAGAGGCTAGAAAAGGGTTTTTTTACTGTTATGGAGCCATTAGAGCCATTTTTGAATCCATTTGAGCATTTTAACTTGATGTAAACACCATTTTTTTTGCATAATGAAAGAGGCCCAACCATTGGAAGCTGGACCAGGAGATGTAGCCCACGATGGGTGAACTCCTTCATCACTTGTTGTTTTCTGTTTACTATTACGGCGATGTTGTCTTCTATTTTCTAAAAAAATTAAACTTTTAATTCATGTTTAGGCGTTTATGAATTTGACATAAGAGGCTAAAAAAACCCTAAGTTATCCACTTGAAAAACTAGACATAATCCTCAAGCTTTCATATATAGATCAGTTTTGTATGAGAGTTAGATTTATTTGTTGTTGTGAGGGTTTAATTTTTTTTGCAAGTGTTTCTGATGCTTACAAGGTTGAATCTCAAGAGAGGAGAAGGAAAAATTGTGGTTGCAAGTCCTCAAGTTAGGTCAAGGACAAGGAGAGAAATTTTTCCACAATCTCCACCACAAATTTCACCTCAAGTTGTAAATGAAGCTTCAACAAGCATGGCACATGAACTAGAGCCTGAAAATATGTCAGAGGATGAAATTGATTTCATAAAATCATTCTTTGATATTACACAAATGGTGAAAGTTCTCTATGAAGATAGAAACACAATATTGCAAGGTGAGAGCTCCAATCCTCCAAAGGGGGATAAGTCTTCAAAAGGATATGGAGGAGATGGAGAGAAAACTCCAAAAGGTAATGGAGAGAGTGGTAACAAACCACCTTTGACACTGCCATTCTCTTCACCTCCATCATCACCACCATCTTCACCATCATCATCTTCCACAACAAGCCCTTCACAAACACCTCCACATTCTCTAAAAGGTCATGGTAAAAATCCATTTTTTAAACTTGACATAAAGTTTGATTTGCCTATGCATGATGGAGAGATAAATGTTGAAATATTAGATAATTGGGTTCGTCAGAAGTGTATTACATGATACAAAGGATCAAGGATGATGACACAAATATTTAGCTTGCTTCATTAATATTGGAAAGCCCTGCACTTATTTGGTGGGAAGCCAAAACTCAAGAGGACATGAAGAAACATGGTAAGGTCTTGACCTCTTGGAATGATTTTTTTTCTGCACTAAGAAGAAAATTCTATCCATTAGCATACATGAAAAAAGCTATCATGGATTGGAAAAACTTTCGGCAATTAAAAAGACAAAGTGTGCAAAACTATACTGAAGATTTTAGGAGAAGAGCACTAATATTGGGTGTAGATTTGACATCTCAAGATACTTTACTAAAATATATTGGAGGTTTGAATAGTTACCTAGACATACTATTCTCATGTTTAACCCTACAAGTTTAGATGAATTTTGTGTTCAAGCTACACATCTAGAGGCAAGAGGGAAACATGTTTCAGATGAAACAAGTGAGAATAACTTTGAGTCTAGAGAGAAAGGAAAGGTTAAGTTCAAGGGAAAAGGAAAGAAGAATGCATCCATCAAGTTGGATAAAGATAAACTCACATGCAAACATTGTTTCAAATATGGACATGATGAAGATCATTTCTAGAAACTTCATCCAGAAATGAGACCCAAAAAGTTGAAAAACAAGGAGAAGGAGAAAACAACTGCAACAATACAACATGAATTAGATTTTGATTCTAGAGATGAAAAAAATATCACAACAATGGGTTTGAAAGTTAAGGACATTGCAAGTACTATTTCTTCAAGTTTTCTTAATTATACTCAAGATGAAGAAACGAGAATTGAGCTTTTCCATATTAGAGTTGTTTCAAAGAAATACCAAGATAGACACATTGTTTGATAGTGGTTCACAAGAAAATATTATTTCAGAAGACATTGTCAAGAAGTTAAATTTAGATACCATTCCACATCCTAGACCCAATCCTTTAGGTTGGGTATGTGATAATGCAAAATTCAAGTTACAAGGAAGTGCACCATTAGATTTGTAATCACTGCAAACTTTCTTGATGAAGTTGAACTTGACGTAATTCCACTTGATATTATTAGGGGAATTTTGAGGTCTAAAATGGGCCTCCTAAGAAAAATGTACAACCAAAATAAAATTTATAAGAACCAATAGGATTCAAGATGATGATGTCAACCATGGGGGATGATTCACCATTTTTTAAGTAAAAAGGAAAAAATATTAAAAAATAATAAAATAATAAAACTACCTTTTCAACTCGTATTTTCAACTTATCTCCCAAAGTTTTTACTCAAATTTTGAGCAGGAGTACTCGTTGGATGAAAAATTTAATTCCTCATCCAAGGAGTACCCATGTTGCATACTTTCGAGGGACCCTTCTACGTGAAAAAAGAGAAATACATGAAAAAACATGATTGCAATCACTCTTTTCATGTATTTCTCATTTTTCGTGTAGCAGATTCCATCAAAAATATGCAACATGGATACTCCTTGGATGAGGAATTAAATTTTACATCCAAAGGGTACTCCCACTCGAAATTTGAGTAAAAACTTTGGGAGATAAGTTGAAAATACGAGTTGAAAAATTAGTTTTTTTCTTTTTTCCCTCTAAAATTTGATGATGTTATCAAATCTTATTTTATTATTTCCACTATTATTTTATAATTTCCTTAGGAGGCCCATTTTAGACCTCAAAATTTCCCTAATGTGGTATAGTTTTGGGAAGTCCATATCTTTATGATAGGAGATAAATCTTTCATCACCATGAGAATAAGTATCACTTGTTCAAGAATAGGATTGATTATATTTTCAGAGCGCATAGCAAGAAGATGATTTTGTCTCTTATGAATGCTGGACAAATGAAGAGAATTGTTAATGCTAGTCAGAATTTTTCTTTGTTAATGTTCAAGCATAAATATGTTGTGAATGAGGCCTTTCAAGGAGATGAATCAAATGTTAAATCTGATCCCATTGTTGTTGCTAATGGGTGTGATAAATGTTTTAGGAGTCTAACATGTTGTCTCCTAAAATAGGTGAACAAGATGAAGTAAATTTGTTGCAGCATGTTCTATCGAGACCCATTACTGCTTCCTTTCTTTGCCTCATCATTTCTACAAAGTTATCTGTGGTAGGCCCAAGATTTTTGTAAACATCTACAAGTGCGCTTAGAGAGTGCATAACTACTTCTAATCTTTCTCGACTCTGTGCAGGTGTTATGCAGATAAATCCCTCTTGCGGACAAGAGCGATCTCCCTAGTATCCTATGGATAGATAGAAAAAAACATCCATTTGTAAATCGTTTTATCTAGATCATTTGCAATTCAGAATTATTATAAACAAAGAAATAGGACATGCTCCTACCTTGAAGTTCGACGTTCGGTGCAGCCTTTTATCCAGTCGCTCCAAAGAGGCTTCTTTAGTAATGAGAACCTGCAATCAAAGACAAACAAAAGAATTAAAAGCACCTGCAACATATAATAATTGAGAACAACTCATCTAACTCAGTGATCAAGGAATCCAAGCATTGAATTCTTCAAATAAACACAAGAACAACTCAATGAGAAAAGGAGATCCATATGTATTATCTTGTATGAAAAGAGTAACTTTACAACCTGTCGCCTTGATGTTATACAAGTTCCTCCCGGGATCCTGAACAATCGTTCCTCCTTTAGATTGACAAGCCTTCTTCTCTCTGAACTAGCATGAAGTTATGGACATGAGTGTGTGATAATTCTCAAATAATAATGACTAGTATAGAGATTGTGCTCTCTTAATAATTTCTTCAGCAATTACCATATACAAGGTACAATCTACCCTTTAGACTGAAACGTGAGCTCAATTTATAGGGAAATGGAGGTAGTTTCAGTTCCATGAAGAGGGGGATGGATTCCTCTCATGAAGGGATTTGAGCTCCATATACCTAGGGATAAACTCCATGAGTGAAGGGATAAAGCTCCATGAGTGGAGGGATAAAGCTCAAACTAATCATGCCTCTAGAAGCTTCCAGTTGGGAGAATATTGGTCCAGCTAGGCTTCTAGAACTTACCTTTTCCTTTATTTGACTATTTACGGGGGGTCTGCAGGTTTTATAAAAAGAACGTGTGAGATGTGTCGCAAGCTATAGAACAAATATATGTGGATCTGCAGGAAAGAGCTAGGAAAAGTGCGGAGTTAGACTTTTTAGGGTTTTAATGCGCTTTTCTCCAATTCCAAGACTTGGTTTAGGAATATTAGGGTTTTTGACTTCTAAGGGAGTACAATATAGGTAGTGATGAACCTATATAGACAGTCAAATGTCATGGTGACAAAATAACGTGTAATTGTTTGCCCCCTAAAGTGCGAAGTCTGAGGTAGTTCTGAAGAGTGAAGTGCTTTATCATTCTGAGGATTGGATTGTGGACTCACCGGTCGAAAACCTATAAAAACATTAAATGCAAGCATATATATGTATATCATCACTGAGATAGGCATTCCCATACTCAGATCAAAACTAGCTAAATTTTTTGGTACATAAAGGATTTAAAATTACATCAATAGTACACACAGTATGGACACAACCATATGTCATAAGTAGTCTACTTTATCATGAATAATAAAACTCCTCGCAAGCTGGATGGTGGAAACTAGATCCAGGGTCTTGATTTCCGCTTCCTGAACTAGTACGATTCTATCCATGCGATTGATTGTGTCGAAGTCGAACATGGTATAAACCGCTTGATTACCAGTCAATAATGTGAATTGTTAACAAGTGTGAGAGAAACCACCAATAATGACAATTGCTCTCAAACTACTCAGTACAATCCACGAAGTGTGAATGAATGATTTTGAGTCGAACACTTCACGGAATCATTCGATCGAAGGTCAATTATGCAACATGGAGTCGAAGGTGAGAAACCTACCATTAGGGCATGTAGATCCCAACGTACTGAAAGGATTCTAGATCAACTTTCTAGATGATGAGCTGTCGTCGATAGAAAGTGCCTCGTCGTAGGAAATCCCATGACACGAAACCATTAGATGAAGTTTTGAATAAATATTTGCAAGGACTGACTCAGGGATGGTCAACACGAATGGAGATAAATGTTTGCAATGAATGGTTTATTTGAACTGTCCCTCGAACACATAATGACACTGCAGATGGCTTGGTAACAATTGACCTAAAGCTAATACCCAAAAACTGGCTGAAGACTTTCAATGTGGTTTGATTAACTGTTAGACAAAGGATTTTCCCAACCCACGTACAAGTGTGAAAAAAAGTTTCGTGTCCAAGAGTGGTATACTGCTTTTAAAACAAGGGTGACAATTGGATTCCTTTTCTCATTTTCCCCCCACCATTTCTATCAAGTACCTGTTTATTTTTTACAAGCTTGAGGAGGATAACATTTGCTTGTTGTGTAAGCTCATCCTTCGGATGAGTCCAACTAATTATTAAAATCGAACCCTAAGAAGGAGTGGTTTGTTCCTGTTTGTAATTGACAGGTCCTTTACTGTTAAATTTTAATGAGTCCAATATAGGAGAAACTCAGTGTTTTTCAGTTTTAGGAGTCAGAAGAAAACATAAGAAAAATTTGTGGTTATACTTTTTCGTAAATTTAGTCTCTCAAGCCCGAAAAATGATAAAATAATGCAGAAGAGAACTCTATTGACCATGATTAGTCAACATATACCTTTTTCGTAAATAGTCCATTTCAGTCCAAAAAAGGGGTAAACTTATACTAAAGGGACGACTATTTATTTCCTTTAACGAGTTCAAATAGTCAAGTACTCGGCGATATTTTCATATTTAGAGAGTCTAAAAAGGGCTTAAAGGAGAACTCCAGGGTTTCACTTTTTCGTAATTTTCAAGAGCCCGAAAAAGTGATAAATGTATACTCATCATCAAAATAATTCTTTTCACCAAAAAAACCTGTATTCTTCACAAAAACTCGAAAGATTAAACATACCTGTTTCCAATAAGTAAAAACATCGAAAAATAAATTTTTTAAGTGAAAAATAAATAAAATATAATATTGTATTCATTCAAAAACTTATAAAAATGAGTTTAACAAAGTCATTTTCACCTTTTGTCTTCAGAGTTGCAAATTGATAACTTTTGGCAAAAAAGTTCAAGAGTTGATAATGGGAGAACCAACCGCTCAAATCGTGATTCGTCAGAACCAAGTAATCCACAACACTCTTCTCTTCATTTCTATCCAATTAAATTCTCTTTTTAGGATTTAAATTCATTTTTTAGGGAGAAATTATGTTTAAAATTGCGCTCTCGGGGGTCCGCAGGTCATGCATGCGTTACTTGTGGACCCCGATAATTTTCTAAAAGGAAAATTATCGGGCTACCACGGTTTTTTTGTGGAGCCCATGCGGACGTCCACACTGTCCCCGCACAAAAACTGTGGAGTTGTCGTGACTGATTTAAAATTGATAAATTCTCTCAAAAATGGTTTAAGTTTCCAACTCAAATAGTTTCTAACCTTCAAATGCATCCATTTGCAGACTATTTCATCATGCTAGAGTGGAGAGAACATGAGCATGAAGATACAGACAATGAAGCCATAAATAATCCTCAAACAATGTGAGTGCTTAAAAATTGTGGTTTGTAGAAGTTCTGAGTGATTCAAGGTATGAGAGCATAGGTGGAGTTGATGACATGGTTAGTGAACATATGGGATGTTTAAAATCAGTGCTTTATCATTGGCGACCATCGGCTCGAAATTGAGCTCGAGGATATTTATTTTCTCACTGGATTGTCCAAGAGAGGAGAAAACATATCCTTGTTTGGAGCTAGACAGGGTGGCCTACCCGTTGCTAGTTACAAACAAGAGTTTTGCAGTGACGCAGCAGATCCAAAGCATAATCGCGTCGACATAAATATTATCTTGCGACTTGATCTCAAAGGAGTTGCATTCACGGTAACTTGAGGTTGTGTGGAAGTGTGGCTCCACATGTAGCCACTAAATCTCAAATGCAGACCGCAGTGGAGTGTTTCAAAGGCACCATTTTCAACTAGTGTGAAGGGGTACTGGCCAACATGAAAGGCCAAATAACCAGAGAAAAGAACACAAAGTTAAATAACTTTGGTTATGGTGCCATCTTCATTTCCTTTGCTTTAGAGATAATTCCACTTCTTTCCCCTCAACTTATTCCAGTAGATCGTGGGGAGCCTAGAGAACCTCGGATGGTACGTTGGGTTTCATTAATGGCTCGCCATGGTGGCGACGGCAGTTCAGTGGTTTGGTTCACTCCAGCGTACTTTATGTGGTTGCAGAATCAAGTCTTCACAATTAAAGACTTCCCTTATGCGGGTATAGATTTCAGAGGTGATCCTGAGATTTCCTTGCCTCCAGGGGCACAATATGATGAATCAGGTAAGCGAATCATTTTGATGTGTGTGTGTGTGTGTTTTTTTTTTTTTTTTTTAATCAACCAATACTGATAACAAAATTTTAAATGCAAATGTTGGTCCACGTCGACCATCTACACTCCACTGCTTTGAAAGGCGGCAAGCAAAGCCTATAGTAGCACCACAGGATCAGGTAGCAGAGATCCTAACTGATATGGAACACAACCTAGAGAGGTTAACCATAGATATTCCCAAGACAGGGACAAATAACATTCCTCTCTGTCTTCAAAGACATGTTACCGGTGTACCGGGACAGTTTAGGAGATTCCTCCACAAGGTGGCGCATGCCATAGTCTACTACCATGATCATTATCACGGATAGTGGATGATCATCGTGGATTGAATTTTTTTTTTTTTTTTATCATTATCTTTCAAATCATAAGGTGTTTGAACCTATGATCACAGACGATGTAATATTTTTTGAAAACAAACCTATCTATGATATTCCTACTTTCTCTGACTATCTTGTTCAACATGTATCAAATGTTGTTTTGGTTTACTATTTTAACGTTGAAAATGTATATTTAGAACACGATTAGCTACTACATCAGCCAATGTGTTTAAATTTCTTGAAATGTGTTGATATTCGATGTAATCAAATTGTCGTTCCAAGTGGGAGAATAGATAACCCAAGCTGCTGAAGAAATATTTCGTGTACTACAACAGGCACCATCAGAAAAACCAATATACGTTTGAAGGGATGTCGACATCTGAAATATCAAGAGTAATCAAGATAAGTAGTGATAGTAGTAAAAATAAACTTAAACTAGGCATACTTATCTAATCTAAGGCACACTAACTAGAAAAATAACTAATATACAAGTGAGATATTCACACGAGAATCAAGCATAATATCTCTTCAGATAAAGACCATTTCTGGGCTTATCTAAAGATACCCCATCATAATCAGTCAATTCATAGACCCCTTTGGCAGGCACTCGCTTGACAATGTAAGGACCATGCCACATTGGTTCGAATTTTCCAGTGCCTAGCTTATCGTTAGCTTGATCATATACTAAGATTATGTCACCTTCTGAAAAAACACAAGGTGTAACACTTCGATCATACTGAGCTTTCACACGTTTCTTATGAACTTCGACAGCTAATGCAGCGGTGCGTTGAGTTTCATCTAATTGTGCTAAGTACAAAAGGTGTTTTTCCTCTTCAGAGGTAGCTGGTAGTAACTCTATGGCTAATTGGAGTGACGGTATTTCGCATTCAATGGGTAACACAGCTTCTAAACCGTAAACTAGTTGGAAAGGAGTGAACCCTGTTGCAGTTTTTGCTGAGGTTCGGTATGCCCATAGTGCTGAAAAAAGCATGGTATGCCAATTCGATTTGTGAGTTCCGATAATCCGTTTTATCATGGTGGTTAAAACTTTATTAATGGCTTCAACCTGACCATTATCCTGAGGGCAACATGGAGTATAGTTATCATGGCGTAGGCCAAGTTGATCGGAAAGTTCAGTCATCATTATATTTCAAAAATGATTCCCATGGTCTGTGATAATATCCTGGGGTACTCCAAAACGAGAAATCACATGATTGAATACAAACGTAACTACAATTTTTCCATCTGTCGCAAATGTAGGCATTGCCTCGACCCATTTGGTAAAGTAATCGACAGCGATAATAATATACCCATGCCCCCCGGCTGAGCAAGGGCTACATGTAATGAAATAAATGCCCCATTTCACAAAAGGAACGACAACAATTATGGGGTGAAGAGGAGCTAGTGGTGCACGCATCTTTCGATCAAATATTTGGCAGCTGTGGCATTTTCGGACTGCAAGAACGCAATCTTTGAATAATGACAGCCAAAAATAGCCAGCGCGCAATATCTTTTGGGCTAAGGCATACCTAGACATATGACCACCACACGCTCCAGAGTGGAAATCATTCAAAACCCTTTCAGCCTCTTCGTGAGTTATACAGCGTCGAAAAATAAAATCCGCACCACGACGATAAAGTGTGTCTCCAACAATATTGTATTGCTGAGATTGATAATAGATTTGAACGTCAATTTGAACATGAAAGCTTAGGGCGAAAGGTTTGGGTTTGAAGATAAACGATGATATCTCCATACCATGGATCTAATATACTGATAAGAAATAGAGATTCATCTACAATGGGATTCTCTACCACATTTTTTGTCTCAGTATTGGAAAAGTCACACATAAGTTCTGCAAACACCAGTGATTTCTTTGATTTAGATTTCTTAAATTCCAAATCAAACTCTTGTAGGATAACAATCCATTTAGATTATTTTCCCCCGAGTAATTTTTTTGTCAAAATATACATCATTGGGTTGCAATCAGATATCACAGTTGTCTTTCGTAACAACATGTAATGACGAAATCTTTGGATAGCTTAAACTGCTGTCAAGGCCAATTTATCCACATGTGAATATTTAATTTCAGTCCGATTTAGATTCTGACTTAGATAGTAAATCACATGCTCATTGTGAAATTCATCCTCTTGAACTAGAACCATTCCAATGGTGGAATCAGAGGCTGCTAGGTATAAAAAATTAGTCCTGGTTGTAATTGGGTGGATGAAATAACGGTGCATGGGTTAATGCATTTTTTAGAGCATCAAAAGATCGATCAGCAATCTCATCCCAAATAAAAGGAACATTCTGTTTCAACAACCGAGTAAAACCTTTTGTTAACTCAGCATAGTTCGGGATAAATCTACGTAGAAATTTTTCTTTCCCTTGCAAACTCTTGAGTTGGCGAAGTGTGGAAGGAGGAGGTAAATTTATGATGGCCTCAACCTTCGAGGGATTGACACGAATGTCGGCTTTCGAAAAAACGAATCCTAGTAATCGTCCTGATTGCACACAAAAAACACACTTGTGCGAATTCAAACGAATCTTGTAATGCCTACCTCTCATAAACAATGCTCGTAAGTGAGTAGGATGATCTTCCTTGTGTAATGAGTGAATAGGTAAATCATCCAGATAAGGTTGCACAATATGTTTGATGTCATGAAAAGCGTAAGACATTTCCCTTTGAGAATTTGCACCAGCATTCTTTAATCCGAAAGGTAGTTTACAGTAAGTAAATTTTCCTCAAGGACATATGAACGTTTATTTTGTTTGATCAACAGGGAGTATGTTTATTTGATTATATCCAGAAAATCCATCCATAAATGAAAACATTTCATTTCCGACACAATCATCAATGATTTGATCGATATAAGGGGTAGGATAATTGTCTTTTGGACACGCTTGTTATCCCTATAATTGACACATACTCATATAGTCCCTTGTTTCTTGGTGACGGGAACTATATTAGATACCCAATTGGTTAATGGGATTGGATAAATAAATCCTGCTCGTAGTAGTTTTTCAACTTCATCTTTAATAGTAGCAGCTTTTCGCGGATGTATCGGACGTAATCTTTGTCTAAGAGGCTTGGCATCCGAGTATGTATTTATTTCATGAACAACAATCTTTGGATCAATTCCTGGAATCTCTTCGTAGGAAGGCAAATATGTCTCGGAATGCTTGAAATAGGACTTTATATGTATTAATTTCATCAATCGTATAAGAAGCACCTATATTAATGTTTTCAACAACTACAGGTTTAACTGATATGTCAATAGGAACAATTGTAGAAATGTTTCCCAAATTAATCTCAGCATCTGAATTTGTAATCGATATTGGATTCTGTGGTTCCTTGACATAATCAATTGTAAAAATAGATGAAAAATCATTTTCAAACCTATCAAGTTCAATTAAAATTGAAGATCTATGGTGTAGATTATCCCAAGGTAATTCATCCATAGACAAAAATTATCGAATACTTTCATCAGTATGAAACACTTGTTGAAAATTATCGCAAATTGATGTCAAGGCTAAGCTTTATAGTGAAGAAGATTCTTCGATGACCACATTCATTGGATCAAAATTATTTGAGAGTGTGTTAGAAAATGACTGTACTACTGCATATGCCATCTCAAAAGGACTCAAAGGCATCTGACCATTGAAAGAATCCATTTCTGACTCTGAAGGCACTATCCAAGTGTCATCGAATGGAATAGTGCTTGATGAAATCATATTGATATTAGAAATGGTACATGGTACGTTGGGTGGAGGCATAGAAAAAGTTCCCATCAAAGCAGAGTCCTTTAGTAAACCTACACCAACATCTTCATAGGGGATAGTTGATTTTCCAACATGTTGGATACTATCTGTAGAAGCTGGGTCGGACGAATAATATGACAACTGATCAATTTTCACAATCTTTCCTTTATGTGGAAACATTATTAACCAAAAGACAAATGAAATGACAGCAGTCATGGCATAAGACCAACTTCGACCCAGAAGAAGGTTGTAATCCAGAGGAGCATCAACAACTTCCACATCTAGATTAACAGTTTTGCCTTCTACTTTTATAGGTAAATCTAGTAAAGTTCCAAACAGATGGAATCCTCTTCCATGAAACACTTTAAGGATTGTCGGAGATTGGTTGAGTGTCGGAGAACCAATATTTTTCCAACAATTTAATGACATTATGCATGTTGATTCCCCCTCATCAATTATAGTATGAAAAACTTGTCTTTTCTTTACTAATACTGGAATATGAAAAGCCATTTGATGAGGGAATCTCGATGTAAAATTTTCTAAATCGAAGACCATGAGGTTATAATCCTGAGGATCTATAGCTCTATTAGCTGATAACAGTAATTTCCTTTGTGCTGGACATGATTATAGCACTTCTAAGGCCGACATTACTGAAGGGGAAATTGCCAATTCCACAACAATGTTGTAGTTATGAGCAGCTCTCGCATGTGGATTGAAAGTTGATTTTTGAAGTACACCTTTAGAAGGCATTTTAATTACTAGATCAAGCTTAGGTTTCTCGATAGGAAGTGGATCAAAAATCGAAGGAGATGTAGCTGGTGTTGAATTATAATTTTCTACCTCTTTACCAATTACAGGATTTTTACTTCCATAGTCTTACAATCGTGCTGCAACCATAACTTCAGACATCATCAAAATATATGTTGACGAATGTGAAGAAGATCCTATCATTTTGCTATCTTGAGTAGGAAAAGGATCCTTCAAAACAGTGGGTGTGGGTGAACCTTTGAAGAATTTAGAGACCTCGGACCGATGTGGGCACTCTTTAATAAAGTGATCCTCGTCATAGATAAGACAAGGATAATGAGGTTTTTGTTTATCATCAGATGGTTCAATTTTTTAGGTTTTTTCTTTGGGAGATGAAGTTTGTTTGCTTTTATTCTTGCCTTTCTTCTTATTACCAGTTTTAGTTTTATTCGTAGATGAATCTACAATGTGAATGTCGGGAGAAGTTTCAATCGAATAATCTCCTTTCGGTGAATCTGGTAAATTTATGATAGGAGAAGTAGTTTTGGAAGACTTCTTCTTATTTTTATTTATGTTAACTAAACCAACTACACCGTATGCATCATGAGACTCTGAAGGAGATGCAGTTATTTGACTAGGACGTGGTAAGTCAGGAATTTTTTCATATAAAGTACCAAACTGTGTATATACTAGGCCTAAGTATTGAGCTTGAGCAAGTACTGAGCTTGAGCAATGACATGTTCTTCAGTAACAACTAAATGATTGAAATTGTCTAAAAATATTGTTTTCTTTTCCATGCAGTTGTTTTAGCCTCTCCTTATTAACTTGGTACACGCCTTTCCTTTGGTTGCACACAAGTTTAGAATTGGTGAAAACTACAATTCCATTGGATCCATACTCCCTTGCTTCTCCCAAGCCTTCTATCAATGCAATATAATATTCTTCATTTTTTTTTTCTTCCAGGTATATTCATTTTCCTTTGGAGGACTTTGTTCATCGCCATATTGCATTGCACATATGTAATCATTGCTTGCCTTGGATTGGGATAACAATAAACATTTATGCATAACTTCCATTTTTCAACCATGTTTACTGGGATTTTTGATCCCTGGAAAAAACAAATTCAATAAAATATTAAATTCATTTATTGCAAATGCCTTATTTTATGGGATAAATGACATACATGGTTTCCAAAAACACTAGGACCATCCCTGCATTTAGCTAAAAGTTTTATAATAGTTTACCGCCAATGAAAATGAGTAACAACACATCCTAGCCTAACTACATCATAGCTAGATCAATATTTAATGCAGACATCAAGGCATCTAGTCATGATAGTTCAGAATGTGTTATTATTCATTAAATGGTGAACTACATTCCACTTCTAGCATATACCATGCATAAAAAAAATTATGTGTTGACTATGCCTTCATGGTAGTATGAAGCATAGTTCATGTTGTGTTATTATGGTTGGGATGTGTTATTATGGTTAGTGAAGTGATAGTGGACCCCTATGAGGTGTATGATGTGTAATCGAAAAGTAATTTTGGAGGTGTATGATGTGTAATCGAAAAGTAATTTTGGATTAGATTATTGATGATAAACATAGATTTAAAACGAATATGTAGAGTGCTTGTGTGGTAAACCCATTACCATATTCTCATTATTTCTATCTAAACAAAATAGTGACATGAAAACCAAGAAGATGAGGGATATCTTGCAGCAATGAATTCCCACATATCTACAACAAGTGCAACCTCACAATATTTTTGAATATTGTGGTTGAAATTCTTGGAAAGCTAATCGAAAAGTTTTGGATTATATTATTGAGGATTTAAACATCTTTCAAATGAATATGTAGAGTTCTTGTGTGGTAAACCCATCTTCGTATGTAGAGTGCTTGTGTGGTTTAAACTCATCTTCGTTTTAGACCATATTCTCACACTTTTTATCCAAACAAAATAGTGACATGAAAACCAATAAGAGGAGGGATATCTTGAAGTAAAGATAGAAAAAATGTTGAAGTTGTTGAATGGTAGTTGTCACATAGTCATCCCAAATCATTGGAATATTGTAGGTATCCAGATGCTTAAATTAGAAATTCAAATAAGAAACAACAAAGAACTGAAGTTCCCAAGATTTACAAAAGGCCTCAGAGGCTTAATATTAAAAAAAAAAATAGCCGCCAAAGATATTCCTTAAAAACAATAAATAAAGGAAACAAAGAGTCACCAAATATCTCAAACATTATTGTTTTTTTATAACCAAGACACAATCAACAATATAAGTGCTTCACAAAAACAAATGCAAACACAATGGAAAACTGAAACATATCTCTCTATCAACTTTATGGATTTTGATTTTAAGATGGCAGAACTTAAGTAGAGCTCTAGTCTCAACAAAGGAAATATTTTGAGTTTGTTCATATTAATTAGGATATTATTGAGGCCTAGTTGGTTGAGAGACTCTCTCCAACTATTTAGCCTCCTAAATTGGAATGTGATTGAAATATTCCCTCGACCAATTGATTTTGTCAAAAATAATTTTATTATATTGAAACATAGTTTGATGTAATAATATCTGGAGCTTTATTAATGTAGAATGTCACCACAGTTTTGTGTATCTGTGATACTCTTCAATAACTTACATGAATACTACCCGATTTAAATACATTTATTTGCATAGTATTAGAGATGAGCTAAGCTTTACTACATGAGCTAGCTTCACTATGTTGGTTGTATAGGTAAATTTAATCCCATTACAACATTATCATAACAAGGTATATCGCTTGCTTGACCAAGGGTAGGGCAAGGAAGCAATGGTAATTATTAGAGTCTATACTAGCGTTAATTATACAGACATAATGGAAACAACTTTAATACATAATGTACAAATAACATTATATCTCTAATTAACATGATATTTTGTATCACAATAATGGTTATGATTCTAATAACAAGAGTGAAATATTGGTGATTACATAATATGTATCATTGGGTTTCAACTCTTATCATTCTAGCTAGCTGTTACTTATGTCCTATCTTGTTTCCATAATTAGTGAGATTAAACATAAGGCCCCTAGCTCTTTGCTCTATTCTAGTCAAAGATGAGGTTAAGTACAATACAGAGATGTGATGATTATATATACAATATACAAAGTTTTTTCACTAGTGGGATGTGATTAACTGTATGGAATGAATATGGAATAAAGGTGAATCTACATACATACTAATAATACAAATTCCATTTATTTTACTCATACCACATATGACTATATGTAATCCGGATTTGGCTTAAGCTTCAGCATGTTGTTGGTTATAATATGATTCTCATATAAGTTGACATAGTACCATATTCAAAAATTTAGAATAGATTAGGGTATAAGGAGTCTAACCAGTACAAAAGATCATACAAGCTTATTAAGGTTGTATACAATGGTAATTTATACTCTTTGTATGATGAGATGTCTTTATCTTCCTAATTATGATACTAGTATTACATTATGATAACAAGAGTCTTAAATGTCACTATAGATATAAGTAAGCATAGGTATGGTGTTTAAATATGCTTAGAGACAGTGAATCATGGTACACATTTCTTTTTAATTATATGATCTTAACATAAGAAAAGGCTAAGAGAAGAGTTACCATATTGAACGAGCTAGCATAGTAAGCTTAAGCATATCACGTAAACTGAATACGTATGGATACTAATACTATGGTTATGTATCCCACTAATCAAAGCACTAAATTACACCAAGTAAGCATCTTCATATCTAAGCACGTATACTATTACTCTACTTGATAACACTTAGATTAACTATGGAAACATATTTACTCTATCCCTTTTCTTATATTAGTAACAACTCGACACATATATTACTGATAGCTTATGTGAAAAAATGGATTGTATATTACAGCTCTATTGAGATGGGTAATGTAGTATCTCCTATCAGCTTTGGTATTAATACAAGTATAGTACCGTAATGATTGATACAAGTGTATTGATATAGTAATAAGCTCCTAGTATAAAGCTTACAACCCATATTACTAAACATGTTCAAGCTATTATGGAGCTTACACAGGTTTAAGCTTATATGGGTTTACTTCATAAGCTAAGTGATATCAAAGGGTTAAAACATAGTAGTAAACACTTTTGACTGAATACAAAACCTTGATTGAAATTAAAGAAAGGTTTTGGGTAGGTGTCAAACTGTTCTATGCCCTTAAGATATAGAATTTTAAATGAATGTGACGAATTTTAATTGCCACGCGATTTTGATCGATATGCAAAGTTATTTAAATTACACAAATATCATTCCGAAACTTTCTAGGTTTTATCAAATTCCTGTCAAATATATCAGGAGGAAAATGTCAATTTTCTATATAATTTGGTTACACCCTATCGGCAACGTATTTCTGCAATGAAGTTTGATATTGGTGATATTATTCATAAGCCTTTTCCTTGTAGAAATATAATAATAGGTTTAGCAACCAATAGATAAATCTCATGTACGAGATAGTAACAAAAGAATAAAAGGAAAAGAACATTATTTCACTTCTTATACTTTGCAAAGAGATAAAATATCTAAATCACAATAAAATTTCATCTTTTTCTACTTTCAAGAAGAGGAGCCACACTACAAGTAAAAGACCCTCTAGTGGATGTTTTTGAGGAAGCCCTTATAAAAATAGACCAAATATATGTTTGTGGCGGAGGTCACTAGAGGAGATTGGCGGGTGGAGGTTTTTGTGGATGTTGTTTTTGCAGTGTGTTTTATATAAAGCCCACCAATGCATACTATTAAATGGCACACCGAGACATTGTGCTCTCCGTACAAACCGGCCCGATGTGTCTCAGTAATCTAGCACACTAGTGTGTACTATAAAATGGCACACCGAGACATTGTGCTCTCTGTACAAACTGACCCAATGTGTCTCAGTAATCCAACGCACCATAAATATTGTGGTGTGTCATTGATATAACTTCCCGATGTGTCTCATAATCAAGCACACCAAAAAGGGTTAATTTAAAAAAAAATCCAGCCGTAAAAAAATATTTTTTACTTGTAATAGTGCTCTAGAGCTCTCAAGCATCGGTGTGATTTTTTCTTCTCTGAGGTGCCCTTCCATCGGTGCTCCCATTTCTCGCATTGCTGCCGCCCATTGCTCACTATGTGGAGTTCGAATTTTGCAAAAGCGATGGATAAATTTGATTTTTTGTATTATATTGCAAAGATTCCTCCTCGACACGCAAATGTACGGGTAATCTGCTTGTTTCTCACCAACTTAAGCTTTTAAGCGAGATTATTTTATTTTCTTAAATAAAATAAATAAACAATATGCGGTGTGTTTGAAAACCTTTTACGAGCATTGTGGAAAGCGCACCATGCGGTCCCGCTCTTGATCTTGTTTGGTCAATTTAGTGTCCTAAATTGCTGCATTTAATTTGTCAATCCGGGATTCGTAAGCTGATGAAGTGCGGCGCACTATATGTGCAAGATAACCTATTTCTTAATTTTTTGTCGTTTTTGGTTTTCTAAGATGAAATGGAAATTCTATAATGAAAACAAGTATGGTTATGTTTATTCAAGGAAATGACATCCTCTATAATGATTTACCAACTTGAAACTTAAAAAGGAATTTGAAAAGTAAAATGACAAAACTTGAAAGGCAATGAAAATATGCTGCTGAAATGAAAAGGTGTTGTTAGTCTAATAAATCAAAACAGTGAACTAGTGAGCATGAAACCAAACTATTCTTGCTGTTGTCTAAACACAAAATAATTTATGCTGAAAGAAATCCAAAAGTTGCAATAAAGTAAATCTAAATCAATTTACATCAACTTGTCTTCTGATCCCTCATCATTAGTCCAGCTATGATTTTCGGAAGTAACCATAAACAACTTGAGTAACTGATATCTAACTTGAAGAAAGTAAACTAATATCAAACCATACATTCATAATTCAATCCCTCACCATCAGTCCAGCTGTGGCTTTCGGAGGCAACTGAAGATGTCATGCACAATTTAATATATCTAAATTTGCAGAAATGAAACTAATACCAAACTACACATTTCATAATACAATCCCTTTTGGTTTTCTAAGATGAAATGGAAATTCTAAAATGAAAACAAGTATGGTTATGTTTGTTTAAGGAAATAATATCCTCTATAATGATTTACCAACTTGAAACTTAAAAAGGAATTTGAAAATTACAATGACAAAACTTGAAAGGAAATGAAAATGTGCTGCTGAAATGAAAAGATGTTGCTAATCTAATGAATCAAAACAGTGAACTAGTGAGCATGAAACCAAACTATTCTTGCTGCTGTCTAAACACAAAATAAATTATGCTGAAAGAAATCCAAAAGCTGCAATAAAGTAAATCTAAATCAATTTACATCAACTTGTCTTCTGATCCCTCATCATTAGTCCAACTATGATTTTCGGAAGTAACCATGAACAACTTGAGTAACTGATATCTAACTTGCAAAAAGTAAACTAATATCAAATCATACATTCATAATTCAATCCCTCACCATCAGTCCAGTTGTGGCTTTCGGAGGCAACTGAAGATGTCATGCACAATTTAATATATCTAAATTTGCAGAAAGGAAACTAATACCAAACTACACATTTCATAATACAATCCCTCACCATCAGTCCAGCTGTGGCTTTCGGAGGCAACTCAAGATGTTATGAGCAGTTTAATATATCTAAATTTAACTACTGAAGCAAATGAGCAAAACTGAATTAAACAAAGTAGTACTGAAATTAAACAGAAACTAAGAAAAACAAATTAGCAGTAGAACAATGTTAATTCCATGTCATTAGTCAAAAAGCTATGAAAATTCCCGGGCTGCATATCTATAACCTGAAACAAGAACACTGATCAGTGATTAATAACATAAAACATGAAAGACAGAAGTGAAATGAAAAGCATGCAAGATTATAAACAGAAATGAAGCATATATACCATGAAAGATGCAATGTATAAACATGTGAATGGATTATGGCACAATGAGCTTTAAAGAAATAAAACAAGAACTATACACTAATGCACAAAACCTTAGCTAAGCAGGGGCCCTCTACACCAGCCTTGGCAATGTTCTTCAAGTACGAATTACGTTGGAAAACAGAGTCTTCTTATATTAAAATGCAGTCATAACAGTATGGTAGTATTACGGCACAAAGGCAGCGTAATTACATTATAGAGCAGACTAACAAAAGATAACAGAGACTAACATCGACTAACTCCATATGCGTATGCAAATGCGTTATTTATAACAAGAGAAACATAACTAATTCCTAAAGTTTATGCTGGTGGAGAACACGTAGACCATTACGTCCACGGATCTAGGATCATGGCCGTGTTGGAAAGTAAATCTATGAGGAGTGGATGCTTGAATTCGGCTATGGAGCCATGTACAGATGTCGACTTGTCCTCCGCAACTCATAAACGGCCATATGAACCTTCACGTGACACGAAACAGAGTCCTGTCACCGTGAGACTCTATGGTTGACTTCCATTTGGACGCCTTTGACCGCAGCTTCTTTAGATGAGTTTGCTCGAACCAATAGGACACGAACCATGTCCACATCATTTCTGACTTGCCCATGTGGCCCGTTTTTCCCGTAGACACCTGTAACATAGAGTTTCACAAAATGGCTGCGGAAAGTTGCAGCAGCTGCGGAAAGTGGCAAGATTCCGCAGCTAAATGAACAAAATCTAAATCAAACAGCAGACACAAAAATATATTTAAAAACCATGTTAGATGCTCTTTTGCAATTAACATACAATGATATTGACAACTTGGGAGGTTCAGGTGAGTGAAAAAGGTATAGAAAAGTGTATGGAAAAGATGCAGAATTGAGACTCAACATACCCCCACCGTGAAGGTGTTGCATGTCCTCATGCAACCAAAATTTTGATATTCCTTCCTTAGTTCATGTGCCTTGACACTTCAGCCAGCACATCCAATCCTCTCCTCCTCTTCCTTGGTGCTGCCAACATTCTGGGTTTCTTCGTTAAGCACCTAAATTTGATATTAACCAGTGCTCTGCTCAACTTCTGGCATTTCCTTTTCAATTTCTTGTTCTTCTTCTGCCATATTCCCAGATGTAGCATGGTATTATCATGGATGATTTTTTCCAGTTTTCCTTGTTCCTTCAATCTCTCATTTTCATTTTTGATGTGCCTATTTAAAAGCTCTAGCTCAAAGATTTCCTGTTTTAGTGATTGGACTAAATCATCCTGTACTGTATGAGGCTGAATGGACGAAGAACTGGGACCTGTAGCTGCCTTTTCCAAAGATTCTATATAGTCATATACTTCCTGCTGCTTAGGGTCTAAGGTGTCATTTTTGTTGGGCTATTTCCAAAATGCCGTGAAGGAGAGTTATCTTCAAAATCTGGCTGAGGAGGGCTCACATCAACATCTTGCTGAGAATGGGATGGACTATGGTCAATGTTTGACTGAGAATGAAATGAACCAGGTTCACTAACTGACTGAGATGGACTATGGTCAGTTGGGGACTGTTCAGATGTTTCCTCTCCCAAATCAATGAAATGAGGACCCTTCATTTTCGTTTTCCTCAATTTCCCTTTGAGTCTGTTGCTTCTTCTCACACGCTGTGGTACACTATCCTTTTGTTTTTGTTTTCCTTTCTCTGTCTTCTTGGCCATAGGGGACTGTTTTTGAAGATAAACTAATCTTTCAGATAACACTTGATGATCTTCTTCTTCAGAAGAAGGATTTTGATGTATAGCCTCAATAGTTTTTCTCTCTTTTGGTGTTATTGGCTTCTTACCCTTGATTTCTTTCTTCTTTCTCTTTGACAGTCTCTCTTCCCTATCAGTTCTTTCAATTGTAGTAGTAGAAGTATTTTGGATTTCATCAATTGTTCTTTTTCTCCTACTTCTTCTTGCTGTGCTACCTTCGGGAATTTCTTGAGTAGGAGTAATTTGGGTTTCATCATTTATTCTTTTTATTCTACTCCTTCTTGTTGTACTACCTTCAGGAATTTCCTGAGGTTCCTCAAAGAAATTTCTAACCAGAAATTGTTCCCATGTGTCTTTCTTTTCCTTTAACTCCTTTTCAATCAAAATTTTTACAAGGCCGTGGTGATATAGATGGGGTTCTACATCTCCCAAATGTTTCTAAACAATCACGGACATTTTCTTCAAACTATTGAATAGAAAATATGGGAGATTTAGAGTTTGATTATCTAGAAAATTCATCAGTAACCTGGTATGGTACATATACATGGACCCAAAACGACCTTCACATGTAATGAATTTCTGAACAACTAGCAGCAAAGTAGCCCATTCCTCTTTCAATGCATGCACAGGAATTCCTCTTTTAAAAACAGTTATGTCCATACCTTGATTTCGTAAGATTGTTCTCCATGCTTCATCACTGATGCTTTTATTTTTAAACCAACGCTCACCCTCTTGAAGAAGTTCCGTGGCTGTTGCTATAGATGCTTCATTGACCGCAAACTTAAGGTCTCCAATCTCTGCTTCCAAGCCATTAAATGACCTTGCGAATGCCTTCGTCACTTCTTTATGATAACCTCTGAATTTCTGGATAAACCGCAGCCAATTTTCTTTCTTCAATATATCCCTTACTTGCGGATATCCCTCCATAAACTTAGGTCCTTCCGGTTCTTCTCTTAGCAATTTACCCATTTTCTTTCTGCTCTTCACAAATTTGCATGCGTGAGGGTTTAATGGAAATAGAATGGTTGAATACACGGAGATGAGCACAATGACTGTGGGTAAATGTAAGAGAGTGGTATACAGACTATAGTGTAGTAGAGAACGAAATGGAGTGAACAGAACAGAGAGGGGTTTTCGTGAGCACAACAGAGATACGACTGTGAGGTTAAAAAAGTATAACACATCCGGCAGTGTTTTGAATTTTGGTGGCTGCACAATAAATATGAGCACGTTTAAACAACGGTTGTAAGAGTCCGTGGTCAAATCAAATACGTCTCATTATCACCAGTGGAATATTGGAACATGAGTGAAGATCGTGGGTTTAATGATGGAACCATTTGAGAATGAATGCGAGAGGATAATATGGAGATCGTGAAAGGTTATGGAATTTTCAATATAATCATTGCACATAATGGATGGAGCTTATGGTTCAGAACTATATAAAAATGTGTTTTTCAATGCTATTTGAAATAAATTTTATTCATACCTTTGGAATCTTTGTCTTTTTCCTTGGTCTTCAACTAGTTACTCTTTATTGGTGTCTTGAATGCTCCATGTCTTCATTTTTTATCCTCTCACCTGCATTTTATTTCATGATTATGGAAATAACATCTGACTGTACATTCTTTTGAAAACAGAGTTGTAGCTACGGAATCTGCTTCTGGCTGCGGAAACTAGAGTCAGCTGCGGAAACAGATGTCAGCTGCGGAAACTGACACAGCTATTACTTGGATGAATGGAGATGAACAAATGACAAATGACCAGATGGAAATGGTCATGAAAAAAAAAATTATTGATGAAATGGAATGAAATGGATAAATCTGCTTCTGGCTGCGGAAACTGGAGTCAGCTGCGGAAACAGATGTCAGCTGCGGAAACTGACACAACTATTATTTGGATGAATGAACATGAACGGATGACAAATGACTAGATGGAAATGGTCATGAAAAAGAATTTTATTGGTGAAAATGGAATGAAATAGACAAAATGAAGTGGAATGGAGTGAAATGAAGTGAAATGAAATGGAATGAAGTGGAATGGAATGGAGTGGGTGGTCACAAAACTTGTGAAATGAAAGAGAGAGATTTTTTTTTTGGAAAATATAGAGTGTCAGGTGTTCCTGATTTTCACCCTATATTTTCTGTATAAGACTGCCAATCAGTGATTGGTTTTCAGGCTTATACAATTTTTTTTTAAACTGAAAAGAACAAAAGCTAGGCCGGTGGAGAAGAAGAATTCTTCTGTACCAGCCTGATTGCAGAACTTTCTTGAAACATTTTGACAAAATCCTCTTTTGAGAGTGGCTTATGATAAACTTTCAATCTATGGCCATTCACAATAAGAGGAGTTTGAAACTCATCAATGGTCTTGATTCTTACTGCTCCATTGTTAAAGATCTTGTCAATCTCATATGGCCCAAGCCAATGAGT
>JAXQQM020074509.1:0-12109 GCA_034641835.2 Pinus albicaulis
GGTTCTTGTAGGTGGCTCTTGAAGAAATGATGGCTTCTCTAGTGGAATGGAAGGTGGAAACAAATACAGAGTATGCAGGGCCAAGCTTAGCAAGAATGCAATAGATGAGGCTACCATCTTCCTTTTTGACCTTACAACCTTCTAAAAGAAGTCTAAGGGTCTTGAATTTGGACATAAAATCTCCAAAAGAGGAGAAATTATTGGGGTCCAAAGTAAGCAACTCATTTTCAAGCTAGTGGGCCCTAATTTGATTTTGAATGCCAAAAATAGTATTTATCTTTTCCAAGGCTTCAAGAGGGGTATCAATGTCAAGGATATGAAATCGAAGATCTTGAGCAATGGACATTCCTATCAACCATCATGCTTGATCTTGTTTATTTTCCCTTTTAGCAACTTTATCATCATCAGAAGGTTTAGTTTCTTGTCATGTGGCTATTTTATAAAGCCCTTTACTTCTAAGTATATCTACCATGTGACGTAGACATTGGAAATAATTAGTGATGTTAAGAATGATTGACCATGCACTTTCCATTATTTTTTAAAACTGAAGCTGAAAAAAGTTGAAACTAACTGCTCCAATGGAAAGATCTCAAAAAAATAAGCTGATTCAAAAAAACGGCTCGAAAACGGCTTTCGGATGAAGAAGTTATGCCTTTTTGAAAAAACTGAGTTGTAGATGTTGAATAGTTACGAGAACAGTTTGAAATTTCATGATGAAGTTCAACTTTAAAAAAAAAAAAAAAAAAAAAAAAAAAAAAAAAACTAAAAAAAAAAAAAAAAAAAAAAAAAATCCCGCCCCTTTAACAAAAACTTTTCACAAAAAGAAGCTTGAGAAAGAGACTTGAACCCAAGACCTCTATTCTCATAAACTAACTTCTCACCAAGTGAGAAAATAAAAGGATTCTGTAATCGTTTGAAAGGAGGAAGGGGTTGTTTTCCTTACCATAAACTATCTATTTTTTCACTATTTCTGATTTCCCGAGATCCCACAAAGACACAGGGAAAGAGCATACGTAGCAAAAAAAATCCCTTCATCCTATTTCTGATTTCCCGAGATCGCACACAGTGCAGAGCAAAGAGCATACACAGAGAAGAGGGAATAGATCTGGCAAACAAATAAAACCTAAAAACCAAAATAAACAGAGGGAACCGAAATAAGTAGAACTATTAACAAATATAATTGCAAAACAGATACTTTATACCTCCAGATCTAAACTGACATAACTTGGGCAACCGGAAACCTTTTCGCATGAAATGAAAGGAGTTCCTCACTGTAACAGATGCTCCAAACACAACAGAGCAGTTTTCTAGGCCTGAAAATGTTCAAAAATAGTAGATCTAGAAAACGACAATCGCATGCAGTCAAATCGGCTTTTCATTTGGATCAACAACAGATGTGGCCCTCAAAATAGATATGATACCATGTGGTGCGGGGGTATAACCCACAGTTCCATTCTCTGCAAATTTAAAACTCAATCTATGTGTGAAATGTATCCAAAATTTCCTTTTCCCAACCAATCCACAATTCTGGCAAACTTACAACATTCTTTCTTCCTGAGCTGGCAATTTTAAATAAACAAATATGGGTTATTTTAATATCTCAATTCAGAGAATTGAGATATTAATTCAACATTTCCTTTATAGCTATAACCCAATAGTCCATCTTCACATAATTCCGCTACGGAGGTTTCCTCTCTATTCTATGGTTCAAACCATAATAATACCATGTGTATAATAAGCCCTCACACGTGAAGACCCAACAGAACCTTACATCTAAGGTTTTTAGTCGTTTAATGTTTAAACATGCCACAATCACGTGTAAACTAACACTAGGTGTATATGTGGAAACTTATCCCTTCACTCATTTATTCATTAACAACAACACAACATACCTTGGCGTTATGTCGCCCTTCTCATCCGACGGCGAGCATGTCATCACGCCAGCTCCGACGATCCAACGGCGGGCAACGGATATCGCACGGTGTAGATGCGTGAACTTTAACTCGTGACCTTAGTTTAAACAGTCTCAATCAATATAAATTGGAACTAGGGCCCAGCGCTGACGAGCCTTCCACATCCAACGGTGGATGATACGTCACGTTGCCTTGTCTAATCCAACGTCCCTAATCAAATCTCACGCGACTTATATACACGAGCTTTAGTTCGCGATGAGGGGGGGTTTCCAAAATTGCTTAAGGCCACGCGTCAGCCTATGGCATTGATCGCGTCGAAATGGGGAATACAGCTTTCCGCCTTTGTACCTCGTTCAGCTCTAAACCACATTCACTGTTTACATTTCACGTTTCGGTTACTTCCACGCTCCAGATTCCATTCTGGTTCATTCAACCGGGTTCTTCGCGTTATAACTCTGTTGCTCATAGTTTATCCAGCACACGATCTTTACATTATTTCACCACGATTCTTCCAGTTCAACCCACGGCATCACCCTCACTACTCCACCTCTCGACCGATCTAACAGCTCCACGGTATTACGTTGGCTTATTCATTAATATTGCCACATTGTTTCCATGAAATTATTATCAATTGCAAGGCCCATTTAGGTTGACATAGAATGCATTCGACTCAGGAATCTTACAAGAATCGAGCTCTTCTCCACACAGCAGGCACTTAATTCAAATCGTTTTCGTTAACCTTTGACACAGGTTCTAACATGTAAATATGTACATAATCCCATCACAGGGTTTCTTAATTATCAGGATGCATACATATATTCACACACAGAAATTCTTCAAGCAAAGCACATGTAACACTAACAGGTTCCTTATGAAAATTCTTACAACTTCTGGTCTTCGGCCAGATCTTCAAAGTTATTGGCCTCCTATCCTTCTATTCGGCCTCTCCAGATCTCTAACACTATGCAGCTCAATGCAGGTCTCTCTATGCAATCTGCCTTATCATGCTTGTAAGGCTTATTTTTATACAAAACCCTGAATCGACTCAACTCCTCTAACGCTCAAAACTCTTCATATCTCTAACTCTGAGACTAACCCCTTGATAGAATGAGACAAACTCCTAAAATTAGCTTAACTTTTGAAATTGACTATCTCTTCAAGTGCCCATTAATCATTCGGGCAATTACAATTTCCTTTATAATTAACTAAAATTACTCAATTATGAATATTTACATGGGGAAACAAAACATAAGACCCCATTTTACATTTATTTATGGAAAAAGTTTGTTTTGGGCCTAATGCCCCTGCATCAAACTTCCCAGGTTAAAATAGTTCATGATCTCCTGATCATGTGCCTTCATTTTTATCTGCCTGGATCCCATACTTTGTTCTGCAACTGACCATCCGTTGCAGTGTTATTCTTTCGCATTCCTCCTGGCTTCCATATCTTGGTCTGCATCTTTGCATTGGTTATGCTCTCATAGTCTGTGACTGTCTTCTTCTTGATGCTGCTGGTTTTTTGCTTCCTTGCTGTTGTCCTTTTCTGAGGCATCTTCTGCATTAGTTTTCTTATACATTATATTTCTCTGTCTAATCTTTCCTCTGACTGCTGGACTCTTACTTCTGTTTGTCGCACTCTTATTTCCTCAATTCTTACTACTGCCCTATTTTCCACCCAATCATCCATACCCTCTCTGCAATAGTAAAAATTTTGCTCCTCTACTGGAAACACTTCAGCTTGTTGCTTCAACATTTCACTCTCTTCTCTGGATGTTTTCTACAAACATTCTCGCCATCTCCTTTGGCCAAACAAATCTTCACTATGTTGCAACTCAGTTTCAGCATCTTCTTCTTCTGTCTTGGCAATCTTCAGCAATTGCCTCCCTTCTTCTTGAATGATTCTGCTAATCACCCCAAGTATTTCGACCACTGAGATTCCATCTTCTATTAGAGTAAAATTCTGGTTTTCCATTATTGTAGCAGCCCCAAATGTCTGCTCTACAACCTTCTCTCCAATCTTCTCTTGGCTATTCGAACAAGCCAATTCTTCTCTGCTACCAACAGCAACAATTTTCTGCACATGAGACATGACTATCTCATCTTCCTTCAACTGCTCATCTCTGTTCTGCAACAGTTCTTCTTCTTCTAAGACAACTTCAAGTGATGGATTGTCTTCTGTCATTCCTGTGAACATAGCTAATTCATCAGTTCCAAAACCCAAGACCCAATGGTCCCAACCGATGATTCAATCATCAATTCTTTTCTATATTCATCCCATTGTGGCCTCACATTCTGTAGTCCCCAATTCTGAAATTGAGGTTTTCTCTTTTGTATTGAATCCTACTGATTCAACATACTCTCTAGCAGCTCAATTTCTCCATTCCATGGTTTAAGATCTTCCACAGAATTCTCCTTCTCTTTCAATTGACTGCCCCATGCTGTCAAATTATCTCCATCATCAACAGGATCTGCATTCATCAAACAATTGTTAGAATCAAACTCAGAAGGCCTCAGAGCCTTTCTCTGCTATGCTAGCACCTTAATATGTTGTCCTACAATCCTTTTCTTTTCCATCAGCACATCAATATGCTGATTCCATTTCTTCAAACAATGCTCCTCTGCAAGGATGTATTTCTGCTCTAGTTCATAAAAACGAACTCTCTCATATTCAATCATCTCTGTCCTTACCATCTGAACACCTTCTTGATGTGTTTCTGTCCTCTGCTCATGCAAAAATCCTGGCATCTCCTCCGAGGAAACATCTCCACAATCTTTACCATCCTCTGCTGTCAGTATCTCCTCAGCCTTCATCAGAATAGAATTTTGATCTCCCAATTCAGCTATTTTCCCATCACCCTTTACTTGGCCATTCAATAGAAGCAAATTATCATTATCATCATTAATGAAAAACTCATTATCATCAAACACAACCGTCATGTCCTCCTTGAGGCAATCCCTTCTATAAAATAAGGAATTAATGAATTCCTTCATAATATGATCTTCACCTGAGAGATACTCATCATATCTTGCTTGGCAACATTCAGCTTCATTCATCACAGTTCCATCATGTGAACTGTCTCCATAAATACCTGCATTCATACACAACTTGTCATCTTTAAAAACATAAGACCTCATGGCCTCATTTGATGATTTGATCATCAAATCTTCTTGTTGTTCCAAGTCTTTCGTATGCTTCAGAGATTCTTCAATGGTCTCTGCTTCAATTTCTACAAGCTGTTCAATTTGTTCATCTTCCAACTTCTGGCCAATATCATAAACTAAATCTCCTCTGCCTCCAATATGAGGGAAAGCATAATCTTTCTCCAACTGTGCATTGAACTCTTCAAAACATGTAGTTGTTCCAATTTCTTCCTCAGTGACAACATCAACAGTTTTTTCTCTCTCACCTGCTGTTCCTGCAAACACACACAACTTTTTAGTTTTCAAATCACAAGACCTTTCGGTCTTGGCTGCTTCCTCGAGCACTTCTTCTTGCACAAGCCTGCACATGGAATCTTCAATTTCCATCCTTGTCTCAAGAACTCGGGGTTCTTCTTCCTTTGTGGAGTCTGTCATCACTTCACATTTGTCAAACTCAAGAACACAAGCCCTTACATCATCTGGACTTGTCCAATAACTCAGGAAATCCTCAATGATTTCCTCCTCAGCAAGACAAGCTTCTTGCTACCTCAAGTCTTCATCATGTCCTACAAGGTCTCTTGCAGACCTCCACTCTTCATTTGAGCGTTTTTCTGCTTCACAAGTAGAAATTTCTTCTTTCAACTCAGTAGTTCTGAGTTCTTCTCTCAATAAGGCAATCTTCTTTTGCCTCAATCTCAACTGTAATGGTTGCCAATTTACTCTCTTTTTCATGAGCCAACCAACTCTCTGGCTTTCTTCTATCCTTCTCTCCAGTTTATAAACCTGCTCTATAATCTCAGCTATTTCTTTCCACCATTCTTCATCAGTGAGTCTCTTCCTCATGCCAACTACTTTGGCATCTTTTGTTACTCTTCTGTTGTGGCCTCTCTCAGAACCTCTGCAGTCTCTGCAATCTATGTTATGGCTCTCAGTAGCCATTTTCTTCTCGGAGTTCTTCACTCGATCTAAAAATGGAATGTACTTGAAATGGGTGCAAGGTATCCATTTTCATTTATGTAAATGAGTGCAAATACTCCAAATTTTAAATCTGAAAATGTGAGAACTTCTTATTTCTAATACAGAGATAGACTGTAGGGGCATTTACCGGATATGTCACCTTTCAAAGAAAGGATGAATCCAGAAGCTACCTGGCCCTCTTATAGACTCTGCCTAAAGAAATAATAGAAGTAAACACTCAGACTTAATTAAAATGACCTTACTCAAACTTGACATTATGCGGAATTTTTGCTTGGAAGAGGTGTATGTCTTTTCTTTTGTTTATGTGTTTTAAGTTTATTTGTTTTTTCTAAAACTTAACATGTATATCAGCAACATAATTCAGCCATAGAATAAAAAAACACAACAGCAATATAATATAGGAGTTCACCCCAACTCTTGGGCTACATCTCCTTTGAGCTTCGTCAACATGACTAGACTCTTTGGGATTAAGGTACTTAAATTCTTTTACAAGCTCCACACTTAACCACAATGAATACGAAAATGATTCAAAGGGCTGAGAATACCATTTTAAATCCCTTTAATGGTTGTCCAATTCCTGCAAACAGCTTTAGGCTTCCATGGACACACATCCTTCTGTCGGTGCACTAAGCTTCTCTGAGCTTCTAAATGGCACAAACTCCCTCAGATTTCTGTTTCTGCTCCTAAAACCACTACTGCTGCATCCAATAATGATCAGACATCAAATACCAACTGATAAATTGCTTACATTAAGCACAACATCCCCAAAAATGGCTCTCCTCCACGGTTTGCCCAGGGCTGCCCACGACTTCATATCAACTTCTCAAGATGTAGAAGTACTAAAAATGATCTAAAACCACTTCCATTGGTTCCAGAATGACTTAAATAGTCAATATAGAGTTTTGTTTCATCATAAACGGCCTCCGGCTGCTCCGGTTTCGCCTATACACTCTGTTTGGAAAATGGCCTCTAGAACTTAAATGAAGCTTTTCGGCTTTCTAATGTTATTAACAGGCTCTTAAAACCATATAAACAGATTAAAAAGGCATGAAATAGCTAATAATTCCTATTCATTTACCTTAAACAGAGAAACACAGTCCCATACACAGCCTTCTCCTTCCCGGCCCTAATGGCTCCTTCATCTTCTTCGATGCTTAAACCTCTGAAGATGACCTCTGTTAGACTTCAAACCTGCTCCATTGAGTCCAGAAGGTCAAAGAGACCCAAAATCAAAAAAAAAATTCACTCCAAAAGGATCTCCCATGTGAAAGATATGCCATATTTACTAACTGCTAGTCTCCCCCTCAAAAAACTCAAGTTAAGTTTAGTTAACTAGAGCTAAAAGTGGAAATCCGCCTTAATTGGTGGGATGGCACTAAAATAAGCGGAGCCGTTAGAGTAGCATTAAATTTTTTGCCGGTCATGTGGCCGAACTGCAGCATTAAACGTTTTCGTAACCGCCGGAGTGGAGGGCCTTAAGGCCAAGGTCTAGTCTTGTGGTCACGTGGAATGGGGGCGGTCCCGATGTTTTAAACTCCGCTCCACCGCGTAGCCACGTGCCTTTGAACCCACGTGATGTTTGACTTCTGTTTACCATACGTTATGCCATTTAACGTATAACATCCAACCTTATAAAATTAAACCTATTATACATTACCTTATAACATTTGAATGTAAACGTTGCCACATGGTTTAACTTTAGACATTTGGGTTTTAAAACTAATATGGAATTTAATTAATATAATTAATATATATATTTTAATTAATATTTTATATATATATATATATAAAATATTAATATAATATATGATTTTTTTAAATCAAATAAAATATTAAATTTTTAATATATATATAAAACATTAATTAAATTTTAATATATTAAAAATATTTTTCCACATTAAAATCATAAACCCATTCAGCATTAGAGGTTATTGGACGATTTCAAAATGCAACAACTTCTTCATACTGTAACGGATTTCAGTGTCGTTCGCGGTGTTGGGATCGTATCGCTGAGGCCTATCCGGTCGCTCAGGTTCCAAGTAAATTTGAGCATGCTCATATTTGAGCTCCTGATCACATCTTCCAAATGAGAGGCTTTTGGTCCCCAAAAGCTTACTGAAATGAAGAACTGAACTGTAGTACAGCAAATGAGAGAATAAAAATCCTCTTCTCTTCAGCCCTTCAAACACTTTTGCCTTGCAAAGCGAGTGAAATTGAACCACAAATGAAAAGAAATCAACATTTCTCTTCCTGAATTCGCTTGTCCACAACTGTCCACAACTGTCTTTCTTGAACTCACACAGAAATTTCTGGCGAGAAATTTACAGAATGAAACTGTACAATGCTACCTTGATCAATGATCTAAGGTGGCTCAAAACAAACAAGATGTTACAGCATAAAATACATGTATACATCCGAAATTTGCATATGTACAAAAGGAGTACGTCTTACTGTGTCAAGAAGTCCATCCACTTCTCACCAAGCCACTTCCATGGCGACTTTTGCTGCTGCAACTTTTCCTCATGTGAAACTTTCCTTTCCACATTAATAATGGAATCCATGATTCCACCTTCACCAATATTTTTGTCCTCTTGTTGTATGTACGTGGGACGACGAGTTGGATGCAAAGTCCAACAATGAGAGACAACATGTCCCTTCTTTTGGCAAAAAGTGCAAATCATATGCACCTTCTTTGAAGGTAGTCTTTTCTTCATCTGCTTCCTGTGTGCTTTCTTCCTCATCCAGCATCTCGAAACATGATGGTTACATCGACCACAATATGTACAAGAATTATTTCTTCCATTAAAGCATGTAAAATTATCATGCCTTGCAGAAACACAATCAAATTGATCATGAGAAGATTTATACCTCTTATGCTGCTTTGCATGTTCATCCTTTTTGCCTCCATGAGGAGATGAACTAGTAGAGGCTCCAGCTTTCAATTGTAGACTAACATCATTGTTCTTGTCTTGAAAACTGCCTAAAATTGCATGTTTGCCATAAGATGCATGTCTACCATCTTCTTGCTGCAACAAAGGCTTAAAACAATGGTAAGGAAGATTGCCATCATGACATTGATGTAATTGAGAACTTGGGAGAAATGTTCTCTTCAAATTTGCATCACATTCTTGAATACATGTGCTCAAAGCTTCGCCATTAAGCTGCTCATAGCCAAGACCAATATTCTTGGGACGCTCCACAACACAAATAGGCTCAACAATGCCTTGTGCATGCTTGCCCAAACCTTTGCCTTCTTGATAGCCCATTTTCAACATCAATTTGGACCCAATACCTCTTGTATGCCTTTCAAAAGAACCAACACACTTTTCAATGGAGGAAATTGAAGACAAGTTGGAACGATTAACCTCTTCCTCAAGAATTTTCTTGGACAAAGCTTCTTGAGCTTGAAGGAGTTGTTTCTCCATGTCATGCAACCTTTGGAGAATTTCTTCCTTCTCATCCTTCATAGCCAACAATTGTGCATGAAGCTTAACGCTTTCTCTTTGATCCTCAATGAGAATCTGCACCATGTCCTTCACCTTAAAGAACTCATTCTTCATGTCATCATTGAAGAATCTCGTGAAGGAGGAAACTTCACTTGTAGAAGAAGTTGACATTATGTAAATGGTCAAAACAACCAAAAGGAACTTCCAAATAAAAGTCCTCAAAGCTTTCAAACAAACGACAAGCTTTTAACCAAATGTTAGTAAAGACCCCTTCTCATTCAAGCAGCCATAAAACACAAACTATTGGAGTTTGTTTTCCAAAGATAATTTTGAGGTAAATTGGGTAAGGAAAATAGTCTTCAATCCTTTCCAAGACTTAGCTAACAACATCTATCCTTCCAACTCAAGAAAACTCATACATGCAACCATTTTGCAACCAATAAAACAGTAAATCTCTTACACTGTTTTAAAACCTTTTGCACAATAACAAATGCTCAACCCGAGCTCTGATACCATCTGATCTGAAAATGGAAGGTACTTGAAAAGGGTGCAAGGTATCCATTTTCATTTATGTAAATGAGTGCAAATACTTCAAATTTTAAATCTGAAAATGTGAGAACTTCATATTTCTAATACAGAGATAGACTGTAGGGGCATTTACCGGATATGTCACCTTTCAAAGAAAGGATGAATCCAGAGGCTACCTGGCCCTCTTACAGACTCTACCTAAAGAAATAATAGAAGTAAACACTCAGACTTAATTAAAATGACCTTACTCAAACTTGACATTATGCAGAATTTTTGCTTGGAAGAGGTGTATGTCTTTTCTTCTGTTTATGTGTTTTAAGTTTATTTGTTTTTGCTGAAACTTAACATGTATATCAGCAACATAATTCAGCCATAGAATAACAAAACACAACAACAATATAATATAGGAGTTCACCCCAACTCCTGGGCTACATCTCCTTTGAGCTTCGTCAACATGACTAGACTCTTTGGGATTAAGGTACTTAAATTCTTTTACAAGCTCCACACTTAACCACAATGAATACAAAAATGATTCAAAGGGCTGAGAATACCATTTTAAATCCCTTTAATGGCTGTCCAATTCCTGCAAACAGCTTTAGGCTTCCATGGACACACATCCTTCTGTTGGTGCACTAAGCTTCTCTGAGCTTCTAAATGGCACAAACTCCCTCAGATTTCTGTTTCTGCTCCTGAAACCACTACTGATGCATCCAATAATGATCAGACATCAAATACCAACTGATAAATTTCTTACATTAAGCACAACATCCCCAAAAATGGCTCTCCTCCATGGTTTGCCCAGGGCTGCCCACGACTTCATATCAACTTCTCGAGCTGTAGAAGTACTCAAAATGATCTGAAACCACTTCCATTGGTTCTAGAATGACTGAAATAGTCAATATAGAGTTTTTTTTCATCAAAAACGGCCTCCGGCTGCTCCGGTTTCGCCTACACACTCTGTTTGGAAAATGGCCTCTAGAACTTAAATGAAGCTTTTCGGCTTTCTAAAGTTCTTAAAAGGCTCTGAAAACCATCTAAAAAGATTCAAAAGGCATGAAATAGCTAATAATTCCTATTCATTTACCTTAAACAGAGAAACACAGTCCAATACACAGCCTTCTCCTTCCAGGCCCTGATGGCTCCTTCATCTTCTTCGATGCTTAAACCTCTGAAGATGACCTATGTTAGATTCCATACCTGCTCCATTGATTCCATAAGGTCGAAGAGACCCAAAATCAAAAACAAATTCACTCCAAAAGGATCTCCCATGTGAAAGATATGTCCAACTGAAGTTTTTGCCCAATGTTAGGCAAAAATCCCACAAAAAGTGGGCCACATTTAGTTAACTGCGGATAAACTTGGAGTTCCGCCTAAAATGGTGGGATGGCACTAAAATTGGCGAACGGTTAGAGATAACATTTAATGTGATGTTATCATGGCCACATGTCAGCATAAAATGTGGGTCGACCGTTTTGAAAAAAAACCGTAACAACTCCGCCGTTGAAATATTGTTTGCGCCCATTTCATAACAAGAACTAAGTGCAGGGTGTATTGGTAAAGCATTGCATTTGTGGACTCCAGGTCACGGGTTAAATTCACAGGTTTGTCAAAAAATTTAAACGACCACCATTTCGACCAGGGTGCCACGTGGCGCCTCTCCGGCCCGCCACGTGCTACCCCCGTAATTGGTCAAAATAATGAAAAGTCAAACTCAGATTAAATGACAGATTGCCATTTGTCGCAAAACAAATGGTTCACAAAAATATTCCATGGAATATTCCAAGTAATATTTCAAGGAATATTTGCAGAATATTTTTTTAATATTTGCCAATTTCTAAAGTCAAACTGGCCTTTTTTTTTTTTACTAAAATTGAAGAACTTCAAAGTTGAATAACTTCTTCATACAACATCAGTTTTCAGTGCCGTTCACGGCGTTGGGATAGTATCATCGAGGCCTATCCCATTTCTTAGGTTCCAAATCAATTTGAGCACTTTCATTTTTGAGATTTTTCCCAAGCTCAGATTTGAGCTCCTGATCATTCACCACCAAACCTCGCACTAAGCCTCTGCAACAGCAAGCTCTCTTGCTGCAACTTACCTCAC
>JAXQQM020061463.1:0-23649 GCA_034641835.2 Pinus albicaulis
AACCGCTTTGGGATTCTAGGATCTAGCCCTCCTGAATCCGGAGAGGGATCTCTCCAATATGTACAAAGATGGATATTGTCTTTGAAAGCTTAAGGTAATGATATTAGGCTAGTTATGAAGACCAAGGTTTTTGTTTTGTTTTGGTTGGACAAAGATAAATGAAGGTGAAGGAAGTCTAAATGAAGGACGAAGATGAATGAAAGGGAAAAATGATTCAGCTAAGAAGATAGGCAAGAAACAGTTTCAATCCATTGGGCTATGGAGTCATAGTAGGGTTTTAATTGGAGTAGCAAGAGGCAAGAGTGGTCCATGGGGAAAGTCATCTATGTCTAAGGATCTCTTTAAAGTTTGATTTATGGAATGGAGTGATATATCAAGAAGGGGAATTAAACAGATGCAGAACGAAGAGCAGCCTAGGATCTGATAAGTACTTTTAAACTAGTCAGCCTTTGACAAACACTTAAGAAGGACACGAAAGCAGACTAGAATCTGGTAAGTACTTTTAAACCAACCAGCCTTTGACACACTTCCAATAGAAAACATACAAAACAAGGGGAACCACAAAGATAACACAGAATGGTCTAAGATCTGGTAAGTGCTTCTAAACTAGCCAGCTTTTAACACATTCCAAGGGAAACAATCAGTAAGTCATGCAGACAAGTCTGGGACCAGGGCTAACCATATCTTCCTTCAGTTCATCTTCACACAACACCTACTGAAAGTAACATTCAGAAATAATATTCAGCTAAAACAATAAGACGAGGGAACGCCAACATTCTCATGCCTAAACTGAATTAAGTCATTCCTAAATAACACGGATTGGAAGAAAACATTCAAATAAAGATTTCTCAGCCAGAAAAGGTTACTGATATACAGTAGGTCCTAACCCTGTTTAAACTGTTCTTTACAGTGGAAAATGAAACAACATGAAAACAGAAATAAAATAACAAGTTACAAATGAGAATAACATCACCGTCAACATAAACCAGGATCCCATAAATCAGCTTGTATTGATGTTCCAAACCAGTTACAATCTTTAAGTCCAATGGTTCGTTACAGCTTCAGGCTTCTCAGCTCAACATAGGTATTTTCTCTTACAAACAGAGCTTACGGCAGCTTCAGAAAACTATTTACATGCTACAGATATGCAGTGACCAACAATTTCTCATCTTCTTCTGAGGTATTTATAGAAGAATGAGGAGGTGATCTGAGAAAATATCTCTCAGGATAATTAATACAGGTTCAAGACTTCTTGGCCCTTTGAGGGGCTCGATGAAGAAGTTCACAGGTGGAACATTGTATTAACTATTTTACATTTATGGATTAAGCTCGGTGGGAGCTTTATTTGACTTTGAGGAATTATGTAATGTTTGGAGTAACTCTGCAGATATTTTCTGCATTGATTTCCTTGCAGAAGTAACTCCCTGGCTGCGCTGGAGGCGAATATCTAATTTTATTCAATAACTTCGGCCTCTATTTTGAAAGGTTTGAGGCGACAGGTGGCTCGGTGGTAGCTGAGGAATCAATTTGCCTCAAGATGTGGCGGTGGAGGCT
Organism: Pinus albicaulis; assembly: GCA_034641835.2. Taxonomy (NCBI): domain Eukaryota; kingdom Viridiplantae; phylum Streptophyta; class Pinopsida; order Pinales; family Pinaceae; genus Pinus; species Pinus albicaulis. Next base: position 1,555 of record JAXQQM020061463.1, read on the forward strand.
TTCTGTCTGATAAAACACTTTAGGTTTTCTTTAAACTTTGTTTTGAGTTGGGGATTAGGCGTTTGATAACCGTCTTAGCCGTAATCCCCGTAAGACTGTCTTCAATCTTCATCTGCTGTGCTCTATCTTCAAACTGATACTCTTTAACTATTTTTGAATTAAAACAGTGTCTTGTCGATGTGCAGGCCGCACTGGGCTTTTTAAAGGCATCAATGCCCATGAAGCATTGAGAAAAAAATGGAGCGAAACCCCGCGGATGGTTCTCTTTATCAGCCCGAAGGCGCAGGAAACGTCTTTCCCTACCCTCGGCTTTCTTTCATTAAATAATGGAAAACCATTAAAACGCCTGCAAAACACAAAAATAGTTAAGAAATCCTGCGGAAGTAGGTTTAAACTGCTTCAGATGGCGGGGGAGGAGCGAAGCCGTCGGATGAAGGAAACCAACGGTGGAGATCTACATAAAAAGGCGAAATAGGAGCGGGGGGAAGAAATAAGGTGGGGTGAATCTGGGCCGTCCGATCTGGACACGTGGATGGTCCAGATTCAATCGAAGGATCTCAATCGGAGGTGACAGAAAAGGGGAGGCGATTAAAAATAAAACTCCGATGCGATTGCGCAATCGGGAGGGGAGAAGGTGATTAAGCGCTGTCCGTCAATCTACAGATCAGATCGACGGCAGAGAGTGAATCGGGGGATGGCCGATCGGCGGATCGCAATCGAAACTGCGGGGCTAATCGCAATCGAAACCGCGGGCCCAATCGCAATCGATATTTTGAAATGGTGCACAAACATGCACACTTGAATCTTTTCGATTCGATTAGTGCTTTATGGGTTTGGCGCTTGGTTATTATGATGAGGGCGTATTGGGGAAGTGGTTTTAGGGCTAAACCCAAGGGGCTTAAGTCTATAAAAAGACTTGCATTTTTATGATTTTTCACGGTTTTTCAATGGAAACAAAGGGTGCCGAAAGGGTTAAAAAGTGAGTTTTTAACCATGGGAAGGGTGATTTATGAAGGGAAGAAAGGAAAAGATGGATAATAGAGGAAAAATATGGAAAAAAGGGAAAGGAAAAGAAGGTTAATTTCGAGTGGGAGAAAGGGAAAAGGGATGGCTTTGCAGCAGTTTCCTCTTTATATTTCAGCAGAAATTCCTGAGTATATAAAAAATGGGACAGGAAATGAGGATTTTGGACAGAGGCATGAGGCCTTAAAGATACTTCAAGAGCCAACAATTTTTAGTGATAAAATTTGTTCCTTGGAGGCTCAAAAAAGATCTTAGCCACCTTTTGGTATAACAAAATATTATAGGTGGCTAACAGTATCTACAGTGAGTACAAAAGGTAATGAAGAAAGGAATTCAACATGTGCTAGATCTATGATGTCTAGTAGAAGTCGCGTATGCACGCGGTAAAGTACGTGCCAAGTCGCGTACGGGCAAAAGCGCTCAAAAAGTGCAAAACCAGGGGTAACCACCATGGTTTTGACCCATTGTATTGGGTAATGATTCGTCTAAATTACCCCGTCTAGGAATACCATCGGATGTAATGTGGTTTTGGCTCATGGTATTGAAAAAGGGTAAACCTATATAAAGAGAAGAAATTCATTGTGCAAATCATGAGCGTGGGTGCAAGATGTCTGAGCTTGAATGAATACTTCTCTCTGAAGTATATCTGAATGGAAAGGGTTATAGTTGAATGATAGATCTGAATGCATGATGCACCAATGAAGAAAATGATGAAGAAGGGTATCTAGATCTGAAATGTATTTGTACTTGCTAGATCTGCTTATGGAATGATTAGATCTGAGATGAGGCGAACATCTGTCTGAAGTAAAGGGTAAAATCTGTGTGATGTATCTGTTCTGAAGAATTTCATTGACCTAAATGTCTGAAGAACCATATGCTAGTTCGTCAAAGAGGAAGCGCATATATACGCGGCTTCTCTGAAGAGAAAGCCCGTATGCGCAGTAAAATTAGCTCTGTAATATGTACAGAAGTATACATGGGTTTGTATGGTAGAAGGCGCGTATATACGCGGTATCAGTGAAAGGAAAGCGCATATGCAAACTAGGGTTTGCTGAAGCAAGGTGCATGAAATATCTGATCTGTTCTGTTGTGTTGCTGATGTCTGTATTATACAGTTCTGAGTTGTCTGTTTCAGTTTGGATGTGTGTTTGAGCTTAAAAGCATGGAGTGGGTCCAGTCTGAAAATATGATGAAACGTGGCCTGCAAGTGGTGTCCTAAAGGAAGTTTTGGATCCAGTGTGAAAATTGATGAAACATGGTCCATAGAGGTGCTGAGGGTTGTAGCCTTCAGTGAGGGGGTCGTAGCTCCCTTCCAGGTGAGGCTGGTAAACGAGATCAGGGGGTCGTAGCTCCCTTCCAGGAGAGGCTGGTAAACGAGTCAGGGGGTTGGAGCTCCCTTCCAGGAGAGGCTGGTAAACGAGCGCAGGTGCGTGCCTGCGTGCTGGTAGAGTCTGCACTAGCACATATGTTGTAAGATGTTTTCTCTATAATAAAATATTGAAGGCTGAGCAACTGCAGCGGTGGTTTTCTCCCGTCTTGGGTTTCCACCTAAAAATCCCGGTGTTCATGTGTGATGCTTTGTGTGATGGTTTATTCTGTTCTTACTGCACATGTTTACTGTTTATAGAACATCTAATGAATGAATGATGGAATGATATAAGTGAAGAACTAATGGCATAATTAGATCTCTGAGTATACGCGAGTTTTATGAAGGATATCCGCGTGTATACGCTACTTGGATTCATCAAAGTAGCGTATGGGTTTTAAGGAATGAAAAAGTAAAAAGTTTTGAATATGCAGTAAATACTGATTCACCCCCCCCTCTCAGTATTTTTCCCAACAATTGGTATCAGAGCGTGGTCCTTCTGCAGAAGCTTGATCGCTTGAAGGAGATCCGTCGCAATAGGAAGTCAAGAAGGAGTGATGTTTATAAAGCCACCTCTATTCAATGGAAGCAATCTGATATTCTGGAAGGTACGAACAAAAGCATATCTGCAAAGTCTTGGTGCAGATGTATGGGCAATCGTGGAAGAAGGTTATCACTATCCGGCAAGTATTCCTACTGATGCAGCAAAAAGGAAGAAGTATGAAATCAATGCCAAAGTAGTAAATGTCTTATTAGGAAGCATGTCTGAACCAAAATTTGCTAAAGTGATGCAGCTACATTCAGCAAAAGAAATATGGGACAAAATCATTCTAAGCTATGAAGGAGACACAAAGGTAAAAAGTGCAAAACTCCAAACTCTTAGAATTGAATATGAAAATTTGTTTCTTCTTACGTCTGGACGATATTGTAAATCGAATGAGAAATTTGGGTGAAACCATAAACGATACTACTCTGGTGGAAAAAGTCTTAAGATCCTTGACTTCAAAATTTGACTCTAAAGTTTCAGCTATTGAAGAAAGGAAAGATCTGCAAACTCTTACTATTGTTCAATTACATGGTACTCTGACTGCTTTTGAAATGAGACAAGGAGGTCCTTCTCAAATAAGAGAAGCTGCTTTTAAGGCATCTACAAGAGGAAAAGAAAAGGAATTTGTCAAAGAATCCAGCTATATATCCGATGAAGAAGAAGCGAATTTCGTGAGAAAGCTCCAACTAGGTACTGGAAGATTCAAAGGTAAGCTTCCCTTCAAATGTTTTGAGTGTGGAAAAGTTGGTCATTATGCTGAAAAATGTCCTTATAAAGGAAAAGAAGTAGTAAGAAGGAATAAGAACCGATCTAGCTCTAAGAAAAGTTACTATACTAATGAAGATAGTGATGGGTCATCTGATAGTGAGGAAGAATGTGAAGAAGATCTTAGACTTCTCATGGCATTTGAACAAAGAGAAGAAAAGGATACTTTTGTGGATGCTTTAGAGGACAATGATTTTCTTGAAGAAAACAATCAACTCAAAGTAAGCCTAGAAGAAAAGAACATAATCATAGAGACTCTTGAAAATCAGCTTGAAGCAAAAGAAAAACGCATTGAGCAATTAGAGTGTGAAGTAGTAAGTCTAAGGGAAGATAATGAGAAAGTGAAATCTCTCAATCTTAGATTTGCTAAAGGTTCAGAAACCTTAGATGAGATTATCAAGATACAACGGTCTCCTCTTATAAAAACAGGTCTTGGATATACTGGGGAATCTTCCCAGACTTCAGCACCAAATTATCTTAAAGCAGCCACAGTTGGTTCACTACATTCAGCTACTCAGCAAGGGAACAAAGGATCTTTACAGGTAAAGCATGATCATCTCAATTCAAGGAACACTAACAGGGAGATCTTTCAAAGAAGCTACAACCAACAGGTAAATTCAAATAGAATATTTCATGATCGCAGAAATTTCTACTTCAATGGACAATGTTTCTCATGTCACAATTTTGGTCATAAAGATGTTCAATGTGTTGCATATAAAACCATCATGACAAGAGAAGCAAGAAAGAAAAAGATGAATATTGAACCAAAGAAGAACACCTATAACAACTTTTCTCCTCTTCAAAACGAAGTTGAATGTACTTATTGCAATAACTTTGGTCATGAAGAATCTGAATGCAGGAGCAAGGTCCAGCCAAAAGAACACGTTTCCTCAAGCTCTAAAGTATGGAAAAAGAAAGAAATACCGGTTGAAAATTGTGGGATAGCATTATTTGTAGAAGGTGAAGAAAATCAATGGTACATTGATAGTGGGTGCTCAAGACACATGACAGGTGACAAAAGCAAACTTCTTGCATATAATGCTCTAGAAAAGGAAAAGAAAGTAACATTTGGAAATGATTCTCCTGCTGTAATTAAAGGAAAAGGGTCCATATTTCTAAAAGAAAAGGTGAAGGCTAATGATGTCATGTATGTGGATGGATTAAGGCATAATCTGTTGAGTGTAAGTCAAATGTGTGATCAAGGAACTGAAGTTGTCTTTAGTTCAAAAGAATGTGTGGTTCGTGATCTTGATACAGGTAAAATTATTATAAAAGGGAAAAGAAATCCAAGCAACTTGTATGTACTGAACTGCAAAGATCAATGTTACTTGAGCAAGTCTTCATAAAATTGGCTATGGCATAGAAGGCTGGGGCATCTGAGCTTCTCTCAAATCAACAAAGCAAGCAGACTTCAAGCTGTTCGTGATCTTCCCAATATTAATCTACCAGAAAGTATCATATGCAAATCTTGTCAATTCAGTAAGCAGACCAGAGTACGATTTAATGCCAAAGAAGGATCTTCAAGTAAGCCTCTTGAACTCATTCATACTGACATCTGTGGACCTATGAGGAAAAAGTCACTACGTGGGGAAGAATACTATATCTTATTTATTGATGACTACTCTAGAATGTGTTGGATCGGGTTCATTAAACACAAAGATGAAGCATTTGAAAATTTTCAGATCTTCAAAGCATTGGTAGAAAATGAATTAGATCTAAAAATCAAGTGTCTTAGATTTGATCGAGGAGGAGAATATACATCAAATGAATTCTTTGAATTTTGTGAACAACATGGCATAAAAAGACAGTTCTCTGTAGCAGGCACTCCACAACAAAATGGCGTAGCAGAAAGAATGAATAGAACAATTCAACAAATGGCTAGAGCTATGCTTGATGATTTTGGAACTCCTGACATGTTCTGGGGAGAAGCAGCACATACAGCAGCAAACATTCTCAACAAGGCACATGTTCGGGTAAATAGTGACAAAACTCCATATGAACTCTGGTATGGTAATTCTCCCTCCGTGAAGCATTTTAGAGTTTTTGGAAGTAAATGCTTTATCAAAAATAATTATGAAAAGCTTGGCAAGTTTGAACCTAGATCAGATGAAGGGATATTTCTTGGTTACTCATCTTCAAGCAAAGCATACACATGTTACAATAAAAGGCTTCTAAAGATTGTTGAATGTATTGATGTTGTTATTGATGAGTCTTCTGCAGCTCCTAAAGAAGAAAAACAAACAACAAAAGAAGATGATGGTGACTTATGTCCTTCTACATCAAATAGAAATGATATAGACAGTGGATCCAATGAAGAACCTGAAAATGATCTATCTGAAAAAGCTCCATCCAGATATGTTCAAAAGAATCATCCTGAATCTCAAATTTTGGGAGATAAGGAATCAGGTGTACGAACGAGGAGAACTTTGGTGGGATCTTCTAGTCATCTGGCACTTCTATCCACAATTGAACCACACAATGTCAATCAAGCTAGCAAAGATGAATGTTGGAAGCAAGCCATGGATGAAGAGCTTGATCAAATTGAAAAGAATGACACTTGGGAATTGGTACCAAGACCACGTGATAAAAATGTCATTGGAACTAAATGGATTTTCAAGAACAAGTTAAATGAGAATGGGGATGTTGTAAGAAACAAAGCTAGACTGGTTTGCAAAGGGTATACTCAACAAGAAGGCATAGACTTTGAAGAAACTTTTGCTCCTGTAGCTAGACTTGAAGCCATCAGAATGTTTCTTGCTTTTTCAAGTTATCAACAAATCAAAGTTTATCAAATGGATGTTAAATCTTCTTTTCTTAATGGTGATCTAGAAGAAGAAGTATATATAGAAAAACCGGAAGGATTCATTTTTGGAAATGATGAAAATCTTGTTTGTAGACTTAAAAAGGCTCTATATGGTCTCAAACAAGCTCCAAGGGCATGGTATTATCGTCTTGACAAATATCTTCATCAGCAAGGTTTTTCAAAGGGGTCTGCTGATAGCAACTTATACACAAAAGTTGAAAATGATAAACTATTGATTGTGGTTGTATATGTTGATGATATCATTTTTGGGAGTAACGAAGAATCTATGAGTCAGAAATTTGCTTCTGTCATGCAGCAAGAATTTGAAATGTCTTTACTTGGGGAACTAACTTTCTTTCTTGGCTTACAAGTGCATCAATCTACAGATGGTATATTCCTATCACAAGCAAAATATCTTAAGCAAATTCTGAAGAAGTATGGCATGGAATAATGCAAACCTGTAAGCACTCCAATGATAACCGGATGTAATCTCAGTTCTCATGATGATTCTCCCACGGTGAATCAACCAGATTACAGATCAATGATAGGAAGTCTACTTTATCTCACTGGGACTAGACCAGACATTATGCATGCAGTTGGGATTGTTGGAAGATTCCAAGCTAATCCAAAAGAGTCTCACCTTCAGGTTGTCAAAAGAATATTCAAATATCTACAAGGAACTCAAGACTTTGGACTATGGTATCCAAAGAATGCTGATCTTACTCTTCATGCTTACACTGATGCAGATTGGGCTGGAAATGTTGATGATCGAAAAAGCACAAGTGGTGGTGCATTCTATATGGTGCCCCGATTGGTATCTTGGTTCAGTAAGAAGCAAAGTTCTATTGCCTTATCTACTTCTGAAGCATAATATGTGGCTGCAGCATCTTGTTGCACTCAACTCCTTTGGATGATGCAAACCTTGGAAGATTTCCAAATCAAATGTACTTCTCCTATCTCCATTATGTGTGATAATACAAGTGCCATCAGTATCTCAAAGAATCCTGTTATGCATTCAAAGACCAAGCACATTCCCATCAAGTATCACTTCTTACGTGAACAAGTGCTTGAACAAAAGGTGAAGTTGGAGTATGTTCCCTCCAAAGAACAAGTTGTTGATATCTTTACTAAACCTCTGCCCAGGGAAGCTTTGCTGAGTATAATGCATTGTTGGTTCTGAAATATGTTCTCTTTCTTGAGGACTTTCTGGTGTAGTTCATAAATGGTCATATTTGTAATTGGATGAAAAGGTCTTGTTGAGACCCATGATGTAAAATTGTAATATTCAGTCATGTAAGGACTTGTCAAATTTTGTAAACCCACTTGGTTGGGTAGCTGAGTCAAATGTGTAAACCCACTCGGTTGGGTAGTTGAGTCTCATATGTAAATCCACTTGGATGGATCTTTGATGTAAGTATGAGTCATTGGTGATAGGAAAGTCATAGAGTCATGTACATCATTGGAAAATTTGTTTCAAGATTCAGCATGAACTCAGGGGGAGCTTGGTCACTTCAGTATATATATATCTGCAGAACGCTTCTTCTACATGAGGAGAAAAGGGGGAGAGTGTGTTGGTTTTGATCCGCCCTTTGCCCTTGATGTCAAAGGGGGAGAGTGACATGGTGTTTGAATGAAGATAATAGTGTCAAAGATGGTGTCATTGTATTTTTAATGTACCTATCTGTTGTGGTGATCAAACACCATCGTGGTTGCCATCAAGTCCAAAGGGGGAGATTGTTGGCAATATGATGCACAGTGTTGTCCTTGATGGCAACCCACTGAATGAAGATGAAGACATGAGATTGTTGGCATGTGTTGTCCTTGATGGCAATCCACCTGATGAAGTTATTCTTGACTTGGTAAATGATGTAAATCTGATGTAATCTACAGAGAGTACAGAAGGTAATGAAGAAATAATTTCAGTATGAGCTAGATCTATGATGAAAAGAGTATGTCTCAAGGCATATGCGGATTTGTCTAGGAGAAGTCGCGTATGCACGCGGGAAACAACGTGCAAAATCGCATATGGGCAAAAGCCCTCATAAAGTGCAAAACCAGGGGTAACCACCATGGTATTGACCCATTGTATTGGGTAATGATTCGTCTAAATGACCCCGTCCAGGAATACCATCGGAAGTAATGTGGTTTTGGCTCATGGTATTGAAAAAGGGTAAACCTATATAAGGAGAAGAAATTCATTATGCAAATCATGAGTGTGGGTGCAAGATGTCTGAGCTTGAATGAATACTTCTCTCTGAAGTATATCTGAATGGAAAGGGTTACAGTTGAATGAAATATCTGAATGTATGATGCACCAATGAAGAAAGGATGAAGAAGGAAATCTAGATCTGGAATGTATTTGTATTTGCTGGATCTGTCTATGAAATGATTAGATCTGAGATGAGGCGAACATCTGTCTGAAGTAAAGGGTAAAATCTGTGTGATGTCTCTGTTTTGAAGAATTGCAATGACCTAAATGTCTGAAGAACCATACGCTGGTTTGCCGCAGAAGAAGCGCGTATATACGCGGCTTCGATGAAGAGAAAGCGCGTATGCGCAGTGAAATTAGCTCTGTAATTTGTACAGAAGTATATGCGGGTTTTTATGGTAGAAGGCGCGTATATACGCGACATAAGTGAAAGGAAAGCGCGTATGCAAACTAGGGTTTGCTGAAGCATGGGGTATGAAATGTCTGATCTGTTCTCTGTATTCTATAGTTCTGAGTTGTTTGTTTCAGTTTGGTTGAATGATTGAGCTTAAATATGTGGAGTGGATCTAGTCTGAAAATATGATGAAACGTGGCCTACAAGTTGTGTCCTAAAGGAAGCTTTGGATCCAGTGTGAAAATTGATGAAACGTGGTCCATAGAGGTGCCGAGGGTCAGAAGCCTTCAATCGTGGGGTTGTAGCTCCCTTCCAGTGAGGCCGGGGTAAACGAGAGCAGGGGTTGCTCCTCCTGTGAGAGGCCGGTAAACGAGTCGTGGGTTGGCGAAGCCTTCAGAGAGGCTGGTAAACGAGCGCAGTGGGTGCCTGCGTGTCGGTAGGAGTCTCGCACCAGCACATATGTTGTAAGATGTTTTCTCTATAATAAAATATTGAAGGCCGAGCAACCGCAGCGGTGGTTTTCTCCCGACTTGGGTTTCCACCTAAAAATCCTCGTGTTCATGTGTGATGCTTTGTGTGATGGTTTATTCCGGTCTTACTGTACTACACATGTTTACCGATAACTTTACAACTAACAACATCGATGAATGAATATTGCAAAGAATCCGTGAGCTGATATCTCGCATATTGATCTCTCAGATGTATAGCGAGTTGTATGAAGGATATCCGCGTGTATACGCGAGTTTACTAAAGGAAAGTAGCGTATGGGTTTTAGAGAGTGAAAAAGTAAAAAGTTTTGAATATGCAGGAAATACTGATTCACCCCCCCCCCTCTCAGTATTTTTCCCAACAATACATAGGTGGCCTACATAGTTATTTGAGGCATACCATACTGATGTTTAATCCGACTAGATTAGATGATTTATCAGTTCAAGAAACTCATCTAGAAGCTAGGGGTAAAAATGTATCTCATTATGATGGAAAGTAATCTAAATCTATTGAAATCAAGAATAAGGAAAAGAAGAAACAAAAATGGAAGGAAATGAAAGTGAACACTATAAAGAAAGAAAAGCCTACATGCACTCATTGTAAGAAAAAAGGACATGATGAGGCACACTGCTAGGCATTGCATCTAGAATTTAAGCCTAAGAAGTTCGGGAGTAAAGAGTGAAAGAATGTTGTTGCTATGCAAAAGGACTTGGGATCAGATTCAGGAGACGAAACAACGATTACAGCTACAGTTATAAAAGGTAAAAAATCTCAAGCATCTACAAGTACTTCTTCGCATTTTGTTGATAATGAAAATGATGAGAGGAAAAGAAATGAGCTATTTCATATTAGAGTCGTTTCCAAGCATACTAAAATTGATACTTTGTTTGATAGTGGCTCTCAAGTTAATTTGATTGTTGAATCAATTTAAAGAAATTGGGTATTGAAACTGAACCTCAAAAAAATCCATACCCATTGGGTTGGGTCTGTAATAAAACTAAACTACAGGTTACGAAACAATGCAAACTTCGTTTTGCAATTGGATCGGAGTTTTTAGATGAGGTTGAATTAGATATAGTCCCATTGGATATATGTGGAATTGTACTAGGAATTCCATACTTGTAAGATAGAGATGTTGTCTTCTATCAAAGGGCGAATAAGTATCAAATCACTAAAGATGGAATCGAATATATATTAAGAGCTCATAAACTCAAAGATAACTACTCTCTCATAAATTTAGGATATATGAAAAGAATTATAAATTCAAGTAAACAATTTTTTAATTATGATTGTAAAAGCAAAGGATCTTGATAAATTCGATGCTTTTCAAGGTTGTAATCCTAAACAGAAAGCAGATTTAGTTAAAGTTGTTTATGATTATGATATTTTGTTTCAAGAGCCTAAAGGGCCTCCTCCCAAGCAACAGATAGAACATGAGATTTATTTGCAGCTGGATGCTCCTCTTCCTAACATTGGAATGTACAGGTTATCAGCTCTAGAGAATGCATAAATAAAGAAGCAGATACAAGAATTTCTCGATCAAGGGTTTATTCGACCAAGAAATTCACCATACGGATCGCCTATTGTGTTGGTACGTAATAAAGATGGTTCATGGAGAATGTGCATTGATTTTCGAGCATTAAATAAAGTAACAATAAAGAATCGTTATCATCTTCCTTGCATTGACGATTTACTAGATCAGTTAAAAGATGTAGTTTACTTCACTAAGTTAGACTTGCGAAGCCGCTACCATCAGATCAGAGTTTTAGAACAAGATGTATGGAAGGTTGCTTTCAAAACAATGAAAGGGCTCTATGAATGGATGGTTATGCCTTTCGGCTTGACCAATGCTCCAGCTACATTCATGAGTGTCATGAATGATGTTTTTAGACCATTTATAGATGATTTTTTAATAGTATACTTAGATGATATTCTTGTTTTTAGTAAGACGTGGGATGAACATATAAAGCATGTAAAGCAGGATTTAGTTGTGTTAAAAAGAGAAAATTTGTATGTAAAACTGTCAAAATGTGAATTTGGCAGGACATCTTTAAATTATTTGGGTTATATTGTAGGGGGTGGTGAATTGAAAATAGTCCCTCTAAGGTCGAAGTTATTGTAAAGTTTCCTAAGCCCAATACTGCTACAAAAGTTAGAAGTTTCATAGGGGCAACACAATACTGGAGAAAGTTTATTGCTAACTTTTCTTTGATTGCAGCTCCTCTACATGCTTTGACAAGTGTGAAACAGGTATTTCAGTGGGGAGGAAAACAGTACAAAGCCTTCGACACATTGAAAGAAAGGATCAGTACAGCGCCAGTACTAGCACTTCCAAATCTTCAGCATCCATTTGAGATCGAGATAGATGCAAGTGAATATGCCATGGGGGCAGTGTTGATGCAGCACAGAAAGCCTATATGCTTTCATTCTGAGACATTCACATCAGCAGTAGTTAACTATCCTACATACAATAATGAATTATATGCATTAGTACAGAGTGTTAAAAAGTGGAAACATTACATAATGGGAAAAGAAACAATCATACGTACAGATCATCAACCACTACAATATTTACACTCACAAACTAAATTGCAACAATCAAGACACTATCGTTGGATGAGTTTCTTACAGCAATTTCATCTTGTAATCAGATATAAGAAAGGCATACATAATAAGGTTGCAGACATGTTATCAAGACCAATCATAAATGCATCCACAATTCTTAAGCATAATTCAGTAATGCACGAAAGCTATATCGAACAATATACTCAAGACACAGATTTTAAGGATGTATATGCAACTTTAAGTCATGGAAAGTAGGTAGGAGAATTGGATTATTTCATAAAGGAAAAACTCTTATATCATTTGGGAAAATTATGCATTCCACAAACTGAAAGAGTTAATGTGATTCGAGAAGCACACACCTCTCCAATTTCAGGTCACTTTCGTGTAAGTAAAACAATTGCATAATTAAAAAGATTCTGCTATTGGCCACGAATGAATGAAATAGTTTCAAGATATTTTAGAGGATGTACTATGTGTGCTACAAGCAAGCCAAGTAACAACAAATTAGTCTTGTATAATCCACTTCCAATTCCTTCTCGTCCTTGGGAAATTTTTTCCATGGATTTTGTTGGGGATTGCCAATGTCTAGAAAAGGTCATGATTATTTATATGTAGTTGTGGATAGGTTCAATAAGATGTGTATTTTGACACCATGTACTAAACAGGTCACAGGTGAACAAACTGCAAATTTGTTCTTTCAAAATGTATGGGTTCACTTTGGGTTACCCACCTCTATTGTATCTGATAAAGATTCTCGATTTTTCAGGAAATTTTGGTCAAGTTTATGGGAACTCATGGACACAAAGTTAAAGAAGAGCACAGCATTTCATCCGTAAACAGACAGCCAGAAAGAAGTGGTAAACAGGACAGTGGTACAGTTGCTTCGAGGTTATTGCAGCAAACATCCCAAGATTTGGGATGAGCATTTGTGTTATGTACAGCATGCTTACAACCATGCGAAACATTCTTCTACTCAAAGATCTCCATTTGAAACTTGTTTTGGTTTTGTACTAAAGTCTCCCTTGGATTTTTTCTTTGGTAAAGACATAGCAGTTGATGGAAACAACGATGTGGACAAAGAAACCAAGTTCATTGAACAGATCCAGGAAATTCACCAGGTAGTACAAGAACAGCTGGAAAAGAGCCAAGAAAGTATAAAGCGAGGCATGACAAGCATCGATTTGAGCATAGTTTTCAAGTTGGTGATCAATTCTGGTTGTACATCAACAAAGAAATAATTCAAGGGGAAGGTAAAAAGTTGAAGCCAATCAGATATGGTCCTTTCAAAATTCTTGAAAAAACTGGTGAAAATGCTTTCCACCTAGATCTACCAACTTATATGCAGATCTGTTCTGTCATAAATGTTGAAAATTTGCAATTTTATGAACCTTCATTGGTTGAAGATCTAGAAGAGAAAAGTCAGGTACCTTCCATCAAAGATTTTTCACTAGAGTATCTCAACGAGTTGCAGGAGGAAACAATTCTCGACAGGAGGATAACGACTTCGTGAAGAGGAGAAGTTGAGTATCTTTGAGTTGGACTTAAAGGTACAAATCCAAGTAAAGCACGATGGATAGAGATTGAAAAAGTGAAGGAAACATATCCTCACTTACTCGACAGCTAAAACCAACTTTTAGTGGTCCAAAAGCTTCCAGTGGGGAGTAGTGATCCAAAATGGATTCAGTTTTTCCTCCATATCAAAGTCTCCAAATTCATATGAAAATACGATCAAGTTTAATTTCTCGTCAACAGGATTCTGATGGTGAAAACGGCATGTAAAACCGAGTTCGTATGAAGAAGTTGTGGTCAGTCAAAGTTTATGGAAAACTAGGGCAAAATGACAAAACGTCAAAGTCAACAGTCAAGTCAATGGTCAGATAATGTCAGAAGGACACGTGTCATCCTGGGAATATGCCACATGTTCAGGATGATGTCAGCAAGATCGATGACATGTCGAAGATTGTGATTGGTTGGAATGGGCCAATCCGGGGCTGACACGTGGTAGCTCGGATTTTGCCAATTTGGTCTTCTTTCCAAAATTTTGGGGGTCAGGGAGGATCGAACCCCTAACCTCCCGAAAAGACTACGAACTTGGTGAATTCTGCTCAACGGTTGGGCTACGGTGTCACTTGGAAATGAATGAAATGAATATTATATATTAATTCATTGGGTTTGTTTCTACCGGAAAAGGTCAAACGGACGGGGTCAACCCCACAACCGTCGGTCCTTATCACATTGTTTTAATACCGCGCCAAATTTTATATATGTAAACCAAACCGGAACCTTAACCATCGCATATATATCGCCGCATATAATATGTAACAAACCTTATCCAAGGTTTATGGCGCTGATATATTATAACATTAATGTTTTCCATATATATATATATATATATATATATATATATATATATGCAACTGCCAGAGGTGAGACGAGATGGTTAGGCGGAGGTTTCAACCTACCAACCTCCCAAAAATTATATATACAAGGACTTCAACCAAAGTCTGCCAACCAATTGCGTTATGCGGTAGTGCTTGTTAACCAAGCCACCAGACTTTTATTTAAACGCAGAAAATCCGAATCTTCCCAGAACTATTGAGCGCACGGACTGAGGTGGTTTTGTGCAGGCAGAAGTGGTTTTGTGCAGGGCAGAGGTGGTTTTGAATTCTCCATGGGGTCTGGAGGTCACGGTGGTGAAATATAGGAAAGTTTATACTCATTTTGATCGAAAGTTCGAGCCAGTCGCAATGATGAGGTCTATTTTCTCATTTGAGTCTCTGTTTTTTAGCTCATACCTGCAAAAGCATTTTGAAGACAAAATAAAGCGGTCAGCACTGGAAGCTAAGGACTTGGAGACATAGCCAGGAAGTCTGGTGAAATCCATTATTAAATTCTTATTTTGTTAATATGTTTGACTGTGTTCTCATTTTCTTATAATGTTTATGTTATTCGCAATATTTTCAATTTATTGCACTAAATAACATAAGCTGCTCACATAGATGTCAATAATAACTTTTTCATAAATTTAGATCAACAAGGAACCCACCCAAGAAAAAAGTGCCATCAAAATGAAAATAGATGTAGTGCAATCAAGATTCGAGAATGAAACAAAGACAAAATAATTCCAAGTTCAAGAAAAATATTTTTAATGGAAAATCTATTAAATAAATAGAAAAGAGGAGGATTGGTGAATTAAATTAAGAAGTCTCTCACTCCACACATGAAAAAAAAAAACAACCTTTTTTTTTTAACCAAACAAAGGCTCAAAGGAACAAAAATAATGTTCATTATATTTATAAAGAAGGGAATATTCTAGTCGAAGGGGTGGAGGAGGTCAAATAAGAAGCCTAAATTAGAATTTTAAAAGGCTCCTGACAGTTGATCTTGAGCCAACGAATTTCAAGGAAATATTGAACTCAATTCCAAAAATAGTAAATGTAGAGCAAAATGTGATCTTAATCTATCCAAGCATAGAGGAAGAAATGAAAAAAGTAAATGGAGCCTACACCCTAACAAAGCACCACGACCTAACGGATTCTCCATATCAATTTACAGATCATTTTGGGGGCTCATCAAGAAGGACCTCCTAAAAATGATCCAATACTCCCAAAAGAAACACAAAATTAGAGGTGGCACCAATTCAACCTTTCTAGGCTTAATCCCTGAAGAAACCAAACCGTCATCTTTCAATCACTTTCGACCAATTTCTTTATGCGATTCCTCTAAAAACATTTTGATCACAATTCTTCCAAACCACCTCAAAACCTTTATACCATGCTTGATATCCGAAAACTAGGGTGGGTTCATCCAACATAGATAGATTGTAAACAAAATTATCCTTTTCGAACAAGAAATACACTCCATCCTCTCTAAAGAAGAAAAAGGCTTCATCCTCAAACTAGATATGGAAAACACCATTAATAGCGTAAGACACTCCTTTCTCTTTGATATCTTGAAAATATTTGGTTTTGCTAATGAATTCATTGACTCAATCAAATCATGTATGAGTAACCCATGGGCAGCAGCATTAGTAAATGGAAGGCATGTCCAGTTCTCCCAAATCTCTAAGGGAATAAGTCAAGGGTGTGCTCTCTTTCCATTCATGTATGTCCTAATGGCAGATACTCTTAGCATAAAGCTTGAGCAAGAAAGACAAAGAGACATGAATGCAGTTATTCACTTCAGCAAGGGAACAAAAGGTCTAAACCACTCACAATTTGCAGATGATACTCTCATGATTGGAGGGGCCTCACCAACAACAGCACAATGAATCAAAACAATTTTGAATGTCTTCCTCGAAGCATAGGTAGGACTACTCAATAAAATCAAAAGTAACATATTTGGATGGAATACTCCTAGAACGCTAAGAAGAAAACTATCAAATATTTTAATTTCCTTACAAATTAGAGTGGACTCACTTCAAGTACTTGGGAATGCCAATATTTAAGCAAGCTATGGAGTTGAACATCTCGATAGAGATATTGGATAAAATGAGAAATAAAATAGAAAATGAAGGAGACAATGGTTAAATCTAGCAGGTCGCACCATCTTAATTAAATCATCCTTAGAAATTCTCCCCCTCTATAAATACATTCTCCTTCAACCACTAACTGCAGTAATAAAAAAAATTGAAACTCTCATTAGAAAATACTTGTGGCAGGGGGGAAAGTCAAAAAAAAAATTCACCTCATCAATTGGAATAAGGTTATAGGCATTAAGGGAATTTTGAGGTCTAAAATGGGCCTCCTAAGGAAATTATAAAATAATAGTGGAAATAATAAAATAATATTTAATTACATCATCAAATTTTAGAGGGAAAAAAGGAAAAACTACTTTTCAAATCATATTTTCAGCTTATCTCCCAAAGTTTTTACTCAAATTTCGAGTGGGAGTACTCGTTGGATGCAAAATTTAATTCCTCATCCAAGGAGTACCTATGTTTCATACTTTTGATGAATCCTGGTACATGAATAATGAGAAATACATGAAAAACGTGATTGTAATCACGTTGTTTCATGTATTTCTCATTTTTCATGTAGCAAGGTCCATCAAAAGTATGCAACATGGGTACTCATTGGATGAGGAATTAAATTTTGCATCCAACAAGTACTCCCGCTCGAAATTTGAGTAAAAACTTTGGGAGATAAGTTGAAAATACAAGTTGAAAAGTAGTTTTATTATTTTATTATTTTTTAATCTTTGTACCCTTTTACTTAAAAAATGGTGAATCATCCCCCATGGTTGACATCATCATCTTGAATCTTATTGGTTCTTATAAAGTTTATTTTGGTTGTACATTTTTCTTAGGAGGCCCATTTTAGACCTCAAAATTCCCCTAATGCCCCTATGAATGAGGAGGAATTGGAATAAGGAAGCATGTTCTTATGAATACAACCTTGGGAGTGAAAATCCCTTGGAGATTCATTACAGAGGGATCGACTTGGTGGAAACAAGTCCTGGAAGGTAAATATCACTCCACAACCTGCCAACATCTTCTCAATTCTCCTATTCTCCTTCGCAATTTCTCATCAATTTAAAAACTTTATAAAAATTCCCTTCTCTTTATAAAATCTCATACATCTTGTATCCTTGGGAATGGAACTGATATAAAATTTTGCAAAGAAAGTATTATTCGCAAGCCTATGTTTTCCACCCTTCTTTCCCTTCAACCTCTTAGGATTTGGCGTGCTACGAGAGGTATCTCTCACTTGGCGCAAATTTCTTTTTGGGAGTAAGATGGAGCCATTTGGAAGGCCTGAAAATCCCCCCCTCTTCCAACTAGATTATCACACCTTTGGAGATTACTCATAGAAAACCTAAAGGGTGTTTCCCCAACCTCAACCACTCAGAACGACAGGTTCAAGTGCAATTTATCAGGGAAATACTACACTATCAAAAGTTGATATAGGGCCCTATATGAGGAGCACATGTAATAACCATCCTGCCCATACTAGAAAACAATGTGGAGATTCGAAAGATTTCCTAAGATCAAACTCTTCATTTGGACTCTCCTCAGGGGGAAAATATTGACCACTAAAAATTTAAGGAAGTGCAACATTCAAGACCCCTCAAGATGTCCCATTTTCATGAAATCTAAAGAATTGTTGCAACACTTATTCCTCCTATGCCCCTTCTCTCAAGCTTGCTGGAAGTATCTATTCCATCCCCTTCCAGTCCATTTAAACTTTAGTGTTCCTCCACCTGAATTATTCACCGAATGGAACATCAGTTATCCCTATTCTTTCAAAAGGAAAATTATTATTTGACATTTTTGGCATACCCTTCGAGCAACACTTTGCTGGAAAACTTGGCTAGCAAGGAATATGAGTATATTTGAGTTAAGGAAGCCAAAACAAGGGACGATCATGGAAAAATCATGAGGCCTATCAATTGAAGCTATATTATCAAAAGGGAACAATAAATTGGACCAAAAAATCCTTCACGTAACAAATTTATAATGGTTCCACTTTAAGCTACCAAAAATCGGTCACGACATTCCCAGTCAACCAAATGAATCATCTACTCTGCCAAAGTGGAAAATTTGGTTGAAAGTGTTAGGTCTCTGTAATTTATTAGCAAGATTGGGAGAGTCCAATCACAGAGTTAACATCATTTCAACCAAACTTTGGGATTCTAGGATCTAGCCCTCCTGAATCCGGAGAGGGATCTCTCCAATATGTTCAAAGATGGATATTGTCTGGAAACATGTAATGATATTAGGCTAGTTATGAAGACCAAGGGTTTTTTTTTGCTTTGGATGATTGAGCATGAAATGTTACCTGAGGGGGACGTCCTAAGTGCAAAAGTTTCAAAAGTGAGAAGTTGCAAGCAAATAGAACATTTTTTGGAAGATAGATAGATATAACGCTAGTTTTTAGTCCATTGGGCTATGGAGCCATATCTGGGCTTTAATTGAACAAAAAAATCAAGTGTGATCCAAGGGGCAAGTTATCTATACCACAAGATTATTGAGATTAAAATGATGAAATGGAAACATTAAAATGTTGGAGGGGTGGAAACTGATAATAATTTCTCAGAGGATTTATAGTCAGTCCACACAAGAAAAGCCACTTAAGTAATTGTTTTTAAAACCAACCAAGGACAGGGCTAACCATAGACTTCTTGGGCAAGTTCTTATTAAAGCAGCTTAATTGACAAACAATCTAGTAATCCACATAATTACCTTAAGAAAGTATGAAAACACATAAGAAAAACAGAGTGTAACTTAAGATCAGATAAAGTACTTTTAAACCTAGTCTGCTTTCAGTCAACACCAAGGGAAACTTTCAGAATCTGCCTTTGGAGAAAAGAATTTAGGAATCAGGGCAAACCATATCTTCTCTAGTCTAACTTTAATAGCAAATAATGGAAATAACATTCGAGAACAATGTTTGAGCAAACAGAAGGACGAGGGAACGCCAACATTCCTAACTGTTTAAACTGTATTGAATCATTCTTGAATAAACAAATCTGAAGAAAACATTAAGATAAAGATTTCTCAGCCAGAGAAGGTTACTGCTATGCAGAAAATCCTAACCCTGTTTAAACTGTTCTTTACAGAGGGAAAATGAACAATATGGCATACATAGAAGGAAAACGATTAACAAAGAAAGAAGCACTTCACCAATGATAAAGACCAGGATCCCAAGAAACAGCTTTTATATTGATGTCAAACCAGTTACAATCTTCAAGTCCAATGTTTCAGTTCAGCAATCATCTTCACTATTCAACCTAACTACTCTAGCACAAACAGAGCTTCAAGGGCCAGTGAACACTATGTACAAATAGAAGTCTCGAGCTCAAGTGTATTTCAAAGTTCTGCAACCAACAATTCATCATCTTCTACAGAGGTATTTATAGAAGAATGAGGAGAAAAGATCTGAGAAAAGATCTAAAACACATTTAATACAACGTTGAATGATTTCTCGGCCCCTTAAGAGGCATCAATGGAGAAATTACAGGTGGATGTGCTGCATTAACTTTTACATTTATGATTTAAAACTCGAAGTGAGTTTTATTTGACTTTGAGGCTCATATGTTGTGTGAAATAACTCCGCAGATATTTGTTGCATCAGTTTCCTGTGGCGGAATTAACTCCCTGGCTGCGCTGAAGGTAGATATTTCTTTAAGCAATAACTTCGGCCTCTGTTTGAAGGGTTCGAGGCAACAGGTGGCTTTTATGGTAGTTGAGGAATCAATTCGCCTCATTTGAAGCGGTGGAAGCCTTTTTGTCATCGAAACACTTATGATTTTCTATTGATTGTGCTTAATCCGGGAATTAGGCTCTAGATAAGCATTCTTAGCCGTAATTCCCATATCTGTCTTCAATCCTCTATTCTTCTGTGCTATGTCTTCAAAACTGATACTCTTTAACTGTTTTGAATTAAAACAGTGTCTTGTCGATGTGCAGGGCCGCGCAGGCCATTTTACGTGCTATCAATGCTCATGAAACATTAATAAACCATTGAATAGGGCCCGCGGATGGTTTCCTTTGGTAGATCAGGGGCGCAACAATCGTCATTCCCACCTCCGACTTTTCTTTACAGTACACAGAAAACCATTGAAATCACCTGCAACAAAACACAAAACAATTAAGAAATCCTGCGTTTTTTGGGTTTAAACTGCTTCAGATGGCGGGGAAGGAGCGTAGCCGTTGGATGAAGGCAACCAACGGTGGAGATCTGCGCAAAGAGGCAAAAGAGGAGCGGGGGAAAAAATAAGGTGGGGTGAATCAGGGCCGTCCGATTTGGACACGTGGACGGTCCAGATTGAAACGGAAGTTCGCAATCGGGGTTTGCAATCGGAGGTCGGGGATGAGGCGATGTGATTAAATATTGCGATGTGATTCAGCGCGGATCGTCGATCTAAGGAGTAGATCAACGGTGGCTATTTAATCGGAGGGATGGGCGATTGGAAGGAGCAAACAAAGGCATGCGATGAAAAGCCCTGATGCAATCGAGCGCTGGCCGTTCGATCTGAAGATCAGATCAACGACGGGGAGTAAATCGGAGGAGTCGCAGAGGAAATGCGATGCGATCACAACATCGCAATCGGAGGTTTAAACAAAGAGTAATCGGAGGGTCTTGCAAAGGAAACCCGATGCGATTGCGTGATCGGGGGCTTCATATTGAAGACAATCGAAAATGGGCCTTTGGCCCGGGGCTTTTCAATAAACCCATTAAAATATTTAACACGTGATGTTAGGTTTTTAGAACAAACTTTGATAAAATGGGTTTTTTGGGTTTTACAAAGGAAAAAGGGGTTCGGCAATGAAATTTTACAAGGTTTTGTACGGAGAAACGGGCCCACGTAGGTTTAAACAAATCGCATCGGAGTTTTGGATCATGAAAAAAGCTTTGCACTATTTTAAATATATCCGATGCGATTAGCGCCGAAAGGCTTGGGCGCTTGGCTTTAACACACGGGCACGAAAGGGGAAGTGGTTTGGACTTAGCCCAAGGGGCTTAAGTCTATAAAAAGACTTGTATTTTTATGATTTTTCACGGTTTTTTAATGGAAACAAAGGGTGCCGAAAGGGTTAAAAAGTGAGTTTTTAACCATGGGAAGGGTGATTTATGAAGGGAAGAAAGGAAAAGATAAATAATAGAGGAAAAATATGGGAAAAAAGGGAAAGGAAAAGAAGGTTAATTTCGAGTGGGAGAAAGGAAAAAGGGATGGCTTTGCAGCAGTTTCTTTTCATGGAATTTTTAGCAGAATTTTGAGTATAAAATGGGACAGAAAATGAGGATTTGGGACAGAGGCATGAGGCCTACAAGAGACTTCAAGAGCCAACAATTTTTAGTGATAAAATTTGTTCCTTGGAGGCTCAAAAAAATATCTTAGACACCTTTTGGTATAACAAAATATTATAGGTGGCTAACAGTGGCTCCACTTGGGGATGGTGCCTTCTTGAAGGCATCAAGAATTCAGGCTT
>JAXQQM020071791.1:0-25594 GCA_034641835.2 Pinus albicaulis
GCGAAGTGTACCATATGTACCTAGGTGCTTTTTTCCTAATGCGTTGTATGTGGTTTTGTGATGTTTTTGGTCTTTTGTGATGATTTGTGATGTTTTTGGTCTTTTGGTGATTTTTATGTTTTTGGTCTTTTGGTATTTTATGTTCACAATGAAACTGCCTAGAAAACTAATGGAAAGAAGTTGGTGGTCAAAACAGAGTTAAATCTAATGTATGGAATGGCAAATGCAATTAGAAATACTGAAGCAAAATCTGAACTATGACTAAATAGAAACAAAAGCTTGATAATGACTTTTTAGGCAAATGACACAAACTAAACTTGAGAAATGATCACTAAATATGCAAGTTCTCTAACTAGACAGTTAAACACTAATCTTATCATGATGCAACATTTTGTTCTAAGCTCATCTATTCCATGACTAATTCCTAGTTCTATTCTGCAATTTAATTGAATGTCAAAGAACCTATACTCAAAGAGTTATTGGTTTCTTTTCAAAGTAGTTCTTTTGAGGAAGAGCTCTGTTTATAAAATGATGAGGAAATTGCAGAGATACTTCAGACCTTATAGTGATGTTATCTTCTGTTCTTATGGCTATTGATCATTTGTAAATTTTAGAACAAGAAGATGTTTGTGAATAATGAAGGTCGTCTTGTTAATCTTATCAACTGAAGTAGTTTATTGTGCAATGGATGACAATTTGAATATGAGATGCAAGTGCAATGAGTTAATCTGAGAATGAACCTAAGATGTCACTAAAATAGAACAATGTTGAACTATAAGTCATCATCAAACTTGAAACAAAGTAACTGAACATGAATTAAATGCAAATGAAACTCCGGAGCGTTCTAACTATGCTAACATGCTTTATTCTATGAAGTTACACAATCTGTTTGTTCATCATTAGTGATATTTTGGAAGAGTTCCTTCTTTTGGAAGGGGTAGAACAATTCTGACTGTGTAAGTGTATGCAATTGAAAGCAAATGAACTGAAAGCAATTGAAAAACTAAGTTATCACATCCATATCCTACTCGTCATTATGATATCTTGGGCAAGCGTTTAAGAGAAAGAACAGAGATGATACTTAGTACAAACACACAACTAAATCATTCATTATCACGGTCATGTCTTGAACTCCTTAAGGATGTCTTGGAAGAATTTCTTCTTGTGGAAGAGTGATTAGAACAAGTGTAACTGTGATAGTGAATAGCAAAAACTACAACTAATTCCTACAGTACTATAGCTATTCATCATTCATCATTATAATCTGTTGGAAGAATGTCTTCTTGTGGAAGAGCTGGAATGAATATAACTACAGTAGCTAGTTAAAACAACTACAAATTCAACTCCTATCCTACAATACCATAGTCATTCAACATTCATCATTTTAATCTATTGGAAGAGTGTCTTCTTGTGGAAGAGCTAGAATGAATACGACTACAGTAGCTAGTTAAAACAACTACAAATTCAATTCCTAATCCTACAATACCATAGTCATTCAACATTCATCATTTTAATCTATTGGAAGAGTGTCTTCTTGTGGAAGAACTAGAATGAATACGACTACAGTAGCTAGTTAAAACAAAACAACTACCAATTCAAATGCAAAACGTAAAGGCAGCTAGGAAAAATTATCTAATTTACGCAAAAGAAATCCGTGCAAGAGGCAGGGGCCCTCTACCACTTGACGGCATTCAACTCCAAATTAAATCACGCCTTCAAAATAACTTTGTCTGCTCCATTAACGATGCAATAGTTTGAACATAATACTCTGCGTCTTTAGGAATGTAACACAGAGTTTAAACAAAATCTAGCAGCAAATCTAACATAAAATCTCCAACATAGCTCTCGGTCTCCCAAGAGTTTATAAAGCAAATGCACGTAACAATAATTACAACAATTTAGGAACAATGTCTTTCCTTATCCAAATCACGTTAGAACTCTTTGAAGTGGCTGCGTGAAGAAGAAAAGACATCTGGACTGAGACAGTCCTAGTAGGAGTCTTCCTTCATAAATGTGTTTCCCACGTTCAAAACCTTACCCAGAATTCATTTCCTCCTCCATGATGAGCAACGAACCATGTGGACATGACGTGGATCATGCCCATATGCGGTTTTTCTCAAGAGGCCACCTGGAACATACTCAAACATGAAGGCAGCTGCAGAATCGCCGGTTAGCTACGGAATGTCTGCATTCTGCAGCTAGTTCCGGTAAAAATGCTTAACAATGGAAAAAATCACAAAATTCAACAAGTCAGTCATGTAAATCATTCTAGAAGTAATTTTAACTATATTTATTGATCAATTGGGTTTAAGATAGAAATGGACAAGGGAAAATGAGGTAAAATGAGGTGAAGGAAAGCAAAAATTTGAGGCTCAACACCCACTACCCTGCATGATTCCATTGAGAGGGCTAGAGATCTTCAAGATGCCTTGCCAAAAGCAAAGGAAAAATTTCAGCACAAGCCCTCTTTTCCCTCCAAGGGAAAGTGAGAGAAAGCTGCTCCTTCCAAGGAGAGAACATTTAGAAAGCCTCTTGACATATAATTCCAAAGAGATCTGAGGAAGAAGAAGCTATGTTTCACTTGCCAAGAATCATGGGCACCTAGACATAGATGTGCTGCTGGGAAAGCACATTATATTTAGGTCTTCTCTGATGTTGAGGAGGAAGAAGAAGAAGAGGAGCCAAGGAGAGGTCACAATGCTGACATGGCAGAAGGTGAGCCCACTTCATCAGGAGATGGGGAGGGAGCATTTTCTCCTATTGGAGGGGCTCTTACCTCTTTGAGAGGGGTACCAAAATATTTGACCTTGAGGGTTCAAGGCTCCATTTTAAATCAGAGGGTTTATGTTCTTATTGATAGCGTTAGGCCCCTATATTACTAGTATATTCCCTTATTGTTGTTAGTGTAACCCCATTATTGTTATTATTGTACCCCTATAGCCCCCATATTGTTATTATTGTGCCCTTAAATTATTATTGTTAGGTCGGCTAGGATTACATTGTGGCCCCATGGACTCCTATATATAGAAAGGAGGTTTTGTAATTTGTATCAATCCAAGAATTGTTCATTTATGTAATGTATTGGAGGTTGCCCCCTCGAAATGGCTTATTTCTAAGGCATTGATATATCTATTCTTCTATTTTTTGGAGCTAGTTTCACAGCATTTGGTATCAGAGCTTTGGATTCTAGGGTTTCGCTGCTCCAAACAGGTCATTGTGGCATTTTCGCTATAAATTGTTTTCTACAAAGGTTTAGAAGATGAAATTTTTAGGGTGCGATGCCGAAAGCTTGAGGAACATCGTCGCAACATTTCAGAGCTTTTTTTGCAATATTTTCGGATATATGATCTGTGGAATGTAGGGATTTTTGCAGTCTCCTGAATTTCACTTAAACAGGTCATCGCGGAATTTCCGCTATAAATTTTTTTCTACAAAGGTTCAGAAGCGGAAATTGTTAAAGCACGAAGCCGAGATCCTGAGGAACATCGTCACGCAATGTTAGAGCTTGGTTCGAAATATTTTCGGAGATATGATTTGTGGAAGTTACGTATTTTTCAGGCTCCCTAATTTGATCTCAAAGAGGTGATCATGGGAAAATCTTCATAACTCTCTCTTTGAGCATCGGATTGGAATTCTGTAAAAACCGGCTGGAAGTACGTGGACTGTAGTTTCCTGTTTATAAATTTCAGAACCAAAGGAGAAAATAGTGACACATGGCAAGTCGTACAAGTTCGCTCTACTGAACCAGTCCATAATTAGGTCTTGTGGGACATTGGAAATAAATTTGACTTGAAGAATCCAAATCAAGTCAGAACTGTGGAATTTGAAAGAAGCTTCAAAGGACTACTACAGGGCCAAATTTCAGATATTGAGGATCTTCAATTATAGAGATAATTCAATTTCAATATAGAGCTCTGCAAAAGCAAGTAAAAGGTGTGTATTTTTTTTTTCCGAATTGCATAAGTCTTGTTTGAAGAATCAAGTTGAATTGATTCCAAGGGCATATTGTAGAATAGATATCAGTATTGGTTTCTAAAATGGCCCCTAAAAAGAATTCAACACCCATTAAGCCTTTAGAAGGCTCTACTATGACTCATGAAGATGAAGAATGGCAACATGACATATCAAAATTACAAGAGCAAATTTCGCTCTCGCAAAGAACAACAAAAAATGAAATGGAAGTTTTGAAGAAAGGCTTGGAAACTAAGATGGATGGTTTGAAGAAAGGCGTGGAAGCTAAGATAGGAAGCATGTGGAAACTAGCATGGAATCTAAGATGGATGACATGGAAGCTAATATAAACATGAAGAATGATCTAAAAGCAGACATGGAAGGTTTGACGAAGTTGATACAAGAAATGTTTCCTAATGGTGAAAAGATAGTAGAGGAAACTCATGATGAGAACAAAATAAATGTTAATCGTGATTTCATAAACTCTAATGTTGGAGGGAAGAACCACCATATTCCAAAAATGGATATGAGGAAGTTTGATGGAAAGGATCCCGTAACATGGATACTGCAGATGGAGCAATATTATGATCTCAATAATGTGCAAAACACACAAAAGGTACACATTGTAACTTTACATTTAGAACAAAATATATTTGTATGGTATCGATGGCTTTGCTCTCATAAAAAAATTGTCACTTGCTAAATTTTTTACGAAGGAAATGATAGCACATTATGAGGATACAAAGAGAAACACCTTCTTTAGCCAATTGATAAATCTCAAACAAAAGGGTTTCGTGGGCAAGACATTGAGGACTTCCAAAAATTGAATATAAGGAGTAACTCGATATTCCGGAGGAACACATGATTGATCTCTTCATAGGCACTTTTAAAGCATAACATCCAACATGAAGTTCGCGTTTTGGAACTTGATTCATTGGAGAAGGCATTCAAAGGTTGGCAAGAAAAAATTGAATGTAAAATTATGGTGACAAGGGAAGCCTACCACTCACTTCTATAAAGAAGGAAGTGTTGATACGCCTAGATTTCCACAACCTACAAGGTTGACACCACAAAAATTGAAGAAAAAAAGAGAAAAAGGGCTTTGCTACAATTGTGATAGAAAAATACATAGATTTTGAAGAGGAAGAAGAAAATGAACAAGAAGTGGATATACACCAGAACCATCCCTAGAAGAGGAAGAAATGAGTCCACCACTATCGTGTAATGCACCGGGAGTGAATTACCACTCCTCAAACTCTCAAGATAGAAGGACATATCAAGAAGAAAGAGGTAATAGTGTTGATTGATTCAGAGCACCCATAATTTTATTCATTGTAAGGTAGCCAAGGAATTAAATTGTTTCTTATACCCGAGCACTCCGAATGTCAAGTGATGGTTGCAAATGGAGGAACTATAAATTGCTCTCGGAAAATGCCATAATATCAAGCTAACCATGGGTGGGAATATGTATTGAAGAGTCCAATGCTTTACATTCCTATGGGAGGTGTTGATGTCGTACTAGGAGTACAATGGTTATAATCTTTAGGGACAGTAGCTTTTAATTTTTGAAGAAATTTTTCCGGAAATTTTTTCGAAGGAAAGGAAGTTGAATTACTGCGAGTATTGTAGGGAAGCCGAGAAAGATAATAAACTCTAATGTCATGAAAAAACTTCTAAAGAAAGAACAACGAGGTGTAATTGCACAATTATTCTCACTAGAAGTTCCAACATCAAAATCATCTATTTCTACAGATCTCCAACAAGTCTTGGACAATCATTCCAAGGTGTTTGAAACTTCCAAAGGACTCCCACCTATTCGTGATCATGATCATGCTATTCATTTGATTCCGTGAAATGTTTCCTCCAAACATCAGGCCTTATATATACGCTTATGTCCAAAAGAGAGAAATTGAACGTATGATTGCAGAAATGTTAGAGGCGGGTATAATTCAGCCTAGTCAAAGTTCTTTCTTTGCTCCTATAGTATTGGTACACAAGAAGGATGGATCATGGCGCATGTGTCCGGATTATAGGGAGCTCAGTAAGCTCACCATTAAAGATAAATTTCCCATTCTTGTGATTGATGAATGATTGGATGAATTACATGGAGCAATTTATTTTACCAAGTTGGATCTTCATTCATGATATCATCAAATTAGAATGAAGACTAAAGATATTCCGAAAACAACATTTTGAACTCATGAGGGTCATTATGAATTTTTGTTCATGCCTTTTGGCCTTACCAATGCACCTTCTACATTTCAAGGGTTGATGAATTCCATTTTCAAACCATTCCTTAGAAAATTTGTGCTAGTATTTTTTGATGATATACTAATCTACAACAGGTCTTGGAAGGATCATGTTGCAGATGTTGACAGGGTGCTCAAACTATTGCAGGAGAAAAAATTATATGCAAAAACATCCAAATGTTTCTTTGGAGTACAAGAGGTGGAATATCTGGGTCATATTGTATCTCATGAGGGTGTTAAGGTAGACCCTAACAAAATTAAATCCATTAAGGAATGGAAAGTCCCCACAACCATAAAGAAGTTGCGAGGATTTCTTGGGTTAAATGGGTATTATAGCAAGTTTGTTAAGAATTATGGGAGAATAGCAAATGACCTATAACAACATTATTGAAGAAAGATTCATTTTCATGGACTCTGAAGCAACTAAGGCCTTTGAACATCTTAAAGAGGCAATGTGCCTAGCATCGCTCTTAGCTACACCGTACTTCACAAAAACCTTTACTGTGGAATGTGATGCCTCAGAAATGGAATTGGTATTGTTTTAATGCAAGAAGGAAGACCCATTTCTTTTGAAAGTCGTCCAATCAGAGGAAAGTATTTACAGTAAACCTATTTATGAGAAGGAAATGTTAGCAATACTGCATGCACTAAAGAAATGGCGAACTTACCTAATGGGAAGACACTTCAAGGTAAAAAATGATCATGATAGTCTTAAACACTTTTTGGAACAAATATTATCTTTAGAAGAGCAGAAAAAATAGGTCACAAAGATGTTGGGTTATGACTTTGAAATAATCTACAAAAAAAGGAAAGCATAATGTTGTTGCGTATGAACTCTCAAGAAAGAATGAATAGGTGGAAGCATTGCTTTGTGCTATTTTCTATTATCCAACGAAGATTGGATAACTCGAAGCAAGAGATGAATGGAAGAAGGACAAAGATGTATGGATACTCATTAAAAAAGTTGCAAGCAAGATCCTAGTACATCTTATAAATTTAGTTGGAAAAAATGATTCCTTATGGTACAAAGATCGCTATATCTTTGTAAGAATTCCCAACTAAAACAAAAGATTCTTTTGGAATTGCACACTTCTCTTTTAGGAGGACACTCGAGATTTTTAAAAACTTACCACATGGTGAAGAAAGATTTTTTTTGGGATGCCCTTAAATCCGATATTCAAAATTTTGTGGTGGAATGTTTGGTTTTGCCAGAGAATAAAGTTGAGACAATTAAGACCCCCGGACTTCTACAACCTTTATCCATTCCAAGTCAATGTTGGGAGGAGATTTCAATGGATTTTATCATAGGTTTACCTAAGTCCGAAGGAAAGAGTGTCATCATGGTGGTAGTTTATAGAATTACCAGTTATGCACACTTTTGTGCATTATCTCATCCATTTAAAGCAATTACAATTGCTACTACATTTATGGACACAATTCAAAAGCTACATGGAAGCCCAAGGGTTATTGTAAGCGACAGATATCCCATTTTTACTAGAAAATTTTGGATGGAGTTATTTTCTTGTTTGGGTACTCAATTAGCTTATAGCTCATCTTATCATCCTCAATCCGATGGATCAAACCGAGATAGTAAATAATTTTTTTGGATGGGTATCTTCGTTGTTTTGTATCCGATAAAAAAACAGAATGGGGTCAAGTGGTTACCTCTCGCTGAATGGTGGTATAACACTTCCTTCCATATTGCATTAAAAATGACCCCGTTTATGGAAATTTATGGATATCATCCACCATCCATCACATCATCTTTAAGGGAAAATTCAAAGGTTCAAGTAGTGGAAGATCACATCGAGCATCAACAAGAAGTTCTCCAACTCTTAAAGGATAACCTTTGAATTTGGCACAAAATCGAATGAAACAATAGGCGTAACAACATCGCAACGAGAGAAGTTTTGATGTAGGAGATTGGGTATTTTTACGGCTACAACCATACAAACAAATGTCCCTCAAGCAAGCTAAGAAGGATAATAAATTATCGCCAAAGTACTATGGTCCTTACAAGGTGTTGCAAAAGATTGGCACTATGACATACAAATTGGAGCTTCCCGCTTCTTTCGCGAGTGCATCCGAGTTTTCCATGTTTCATGCTTAAATAAGGTTATAGGTGAAAATCTTCAGGGCTCAAACAATATTGCCGTAATTTGATGAGGAAGGGAAAAATCATATTGGAACCCGAAGTGGTCAGGGAAACAAGAACTCGACAGCTACGTAATCGATCAATTTTAGAGTATCTCATCAAGTGGAAGAACTTACCCACTGAAGATTCTACATGGGAGGATGAGAATTTTATACAGAAGCACCCAAAGCTAATCAAGGGTTGAGGACAACACTTTTTTGAAGCAGAGGGGCATGTTAGGTCCCTATATTACTAGTATAGTCCCTTATTGTTGTTAGTGTAACCGCCTTATTGTTATTATTGTACCCTTATAACCCCCATATTGTTACTTTTGTGCCCTTAAATTATTGTTGTTAGGTCAGCTAGGATTACAATGTGGCCCCACTAGGATTACATTATGGCCCCATGGACTCCTATATATAGAAAGGAGGTTTTGTAAATTGTATCATCCAAGAATTGTTCATTTATGTAATGTATTGGAGGTTGCCCCCTCGAAGTGGCTTAGTTTCTAAGGTGTTGATATCTCTTTTCTTCAAGGTTAAAAAGTTGTTGGTGATGGTAGATATGAGGCCATGGAAGAACCCGCCTTGTCTTTCATCCCTCGATGTCTAGAAGTTGATTGTTTGCTTGGCCATCTAAGGTCTCGAAAACAGGCTAGTGCTTCATATCATTTTTTCCCCACTACTTTCCTTTTTGGAATTATTTTCATACGATGGATGTTTCTTAGGGTTTCAAATGTTTATTTTCAACCCCAGTAAAATCATCTCTTGTATTGAGGGGGCACTTTTGAGTTTTCATTCATGGCCATCAAAAGAAATATCGATATAAGTGGTCATATTTTTAGCACTTGTGACATCTATAAAAGGTATATGCTCATAGCCAAACTATCTATTTTCTTAACTCATCTTGGTAGTAGATGCCAATTGACTCTGGGGAAGTGCTTAAGATGTCCATATACATGCATATTCGATGACATA
Organism: Pinus albicaulis; assembly: GCA_034641835.2. Classification (NCBI taxonomy): domain Eukaryota; kingdom Viridiplantae; phylum Streptophyta; class Pinopsida; order Pinales; family Pinaceae; genus Pinus; species Pinus albicaulis. Next base: position 9,312 of record JAXQQM020071791.1, read on the forward strand.
GGAGATGTATCTAGCTTGCCTTGTTGCTTCTGATATTTTCACAAACTATCCCAATGCATTACCAAGATCAATGAGGATTTCTTCATATATTAAATTCCATGTTAATAAAAAAAACTTTCCCATAATTTTTCCTTTTACTAAAATTCTATATCATATATAATGGGTAATTTTGACTTCATCATAGATATAATGGTGAATAATGAGGAGTTTTTCACCATTGAGCATGGTTCAATTCTGTGAGGGTCAAACATGGAGCCATGGGAGCAAAGTTGAGGTAGTGGTTGAATGTGTGGTTCCACTAAAAAAAATTCTACAAGAAATGGTTTGATGAAACATGTATATGGATTAAAACTCACCCTCATATCCTCAATTTTAAGTCAAAAAAACTTTAGCTAAAATGGTTACTTATGTTCAAGCCTTTTGACACATGTTGCAACTAGCTCTTTTATGGAATTTATGAAATAGTTCTATATAAGACAATTTTGAAATATAAATATTGAAAAATTTAATAATTTATGAATATTAAAATAATTTTTGAAAAATATTTTAATATTAAATATTTAAACATTAATAAAAAAAATTATGTTATAATTATAAATTAGCATGAAAAAATAAAAAAAATTAAAATGAAGTATGTTAAAATATATTTATTAATAATTTATAGAAATATTATTACGATATAACTTTTAAACGTATTTTTTGTTTTATAGTAAAAAAATTAAAATCATTTTAAAGAGAAGTTTATTTAAAAAATATTGAATATTTGTGTAGAATACAACTATATTGTTTTATAAATAATTTTTTAAAAATTTGATTAAAATAAATAATTAAAGTTTAGTATAATTGATTAGGTTTTTTTATTATTAATTTATATAAATATTGTTTTATTATAATTTTTAAAAATATTCTAATACTCTATAATATTTTTATTATTATATTATATTCTAATTTTTTTTAATATTGATATAATTATATTTATTATAAATTTAATATAAATATATTATATAAATATTTAAAGTTTTAATTTTAATTATAATTTAAAAATAATTAAATAGGAGGCATGATGTCTTCTTATTTCACAAAGGGTAGCCACAAAATACCAATTTAGAAATTGGAAATTGAGGAAATACCAAAAATATGTAAAAAAGGGTGGTTTTTTATATTTTATATTTTTTATTTTTTTCAAATAATTAAAAGAAATGGAAATTTACAAATAAGGTTTGGAAATTGAGGGGAAATACCAAAAAAATATGTAAAAAAGGGTGGTTTTTTATATTTTTTTATTTTTTATTTTTTTCAAATAATTAAAAAATGGAAATTTACAAATAAGGTTTATTATACAAATCCAATAATAATGTTTTTATGATATTGGGAAAATATATGTTTAATGAGGTTATTTGAGGGTAGTTGGGTGGAATGGTGGGTTTCAAAACAAAAAAATATACCCAAAAAATTAATTTTAAAAAGGATCAATAGAATTACAAGATAATAATGAAGGGAAAATAATAAAAATATGTTTTTAATTGTATTTTTGGCTTATCTCATTACAGAGTTTACTCAAATTTCAAGTGTAAACAAACATTGATGTATAAAATTAAATTACACATCTAATGAGTACCCACTATGCATACTTAAGAGTAGAACCATATCAAAGGAAACTGAAAATGCATGAAAATATGTGTTCTACATGTTTTTTTCATATATTTTCAATTTTCTTTGATATAGATTTACTCGGAAAGTATGCAAAGTGGGTACTACGTTGGATGTGAAAATTTAATTCTACATCTAATGGTGTACCTATACTTAATATTTGAGTAAACATATAAAGAGATAAGTTGAAAATACAATAAAAACAAAGTAGTTTCCTATCTTTTTTTCTTTAAAAATTAATCTCTTTTTTTGTGAATTACTACTTTATATGACTCAAAAAACAGCTTTACAAAGATATCGGCTTTGAACATAGAGGGTAGAAAACACCTCAACATACTCCCATTGACACTCGAAACATAAAAGACTTCTATGATCGGGGACTCCCAATGATGCCCAAAAACACAAAAGGCTCTCTACGATCGAATAAATAAAGTTCAAGTCCATACAAGACCTCGGGAATCCTTTCTACCCAAATGTTTTAGACATAAATACAAACAATAATTCCCATAGAGGGTCATTGTCTATGAGTTGAAAAATACACAAATCCCACAAGAGATTCATAAGATTTGAGACCAAAATACCATGACTAGAGAACTAATAGAACGAATTGAGACTTATGAGTCATGTTTGATCCCATTTTGATGCAACACCACTAATAGCACAAAAGACATGACAAGAACCGAGAGAAGGAAGCTCGGAGCCACCATATACATCCACAAAAACATAAAGGTGTCACATCTAGATAGTGACATAAAAGATGGGAGTTATAAGGGAAATATAATAGAAAGGTCCACATTAGAGCGTGCTAGAGGACCATCACATAAGACATAATTTTGTGACCAACCTATGTCACCATAATCTATAGACAAAGAGGGATAATAATTTTCCCACCGCATAAAACAAAAGTAGAAGCACCATGAGATCTCCAAGTCACACCACCCACCCAACCATGCTCACTAGTCACTTTTAAAAAGACGATATATTTTTTGGAATCCTTGCACGGATCTAGGAGGGTCCATCAAGTCCCCCACTATCTAAGTCACAAGAAATATGGCTCTCCATATGCGCTAAATGAGAATGAATTTTGTTAAGGGAAAAAACCTATGGTTCCAAAGCATTCTCTTGACATCCTCCACTAAAGAAATTATATGTTATTTCTCAACTTGTTGTCCCTCAATACTAGGACCAATAAAGTCTTCATTTGTCAATGAAGAGCCAATGATTTTAGATACTACTTCCTCCTACCCGTGGTGTGCCTAGGTCTGAACCTAAGTCGACATGTTATTTAAAAGCTCAGAAATCCCGATAGTGATTGCCTTTCTCCCCCTACTTTGGAATCGAGCTCATGGATTTCATTATGAGTATGAGATGAACTCGCGTTGAAATATGTGGTCGTTGAGTCATGGGGAAAATATTATTTCCCTCTTTTCCTTGGCTGAGCCACCCGGCCACCTCCGATTCTAGACCTCATTATTTTTCTAGGTGGCATCGTAGAGTCTCGCGAGATGAGACTTAATACCACTCACAATGATTACCTCTACCGCAAAAGAACAAAGATCGACTCAACCCATTGTTTGCAATACCATGGAACTAATGGACCAACTCATCGCAGTAAAACTAGACAAAAGACATATCCTTAATAGAGGAGACACTAGAATTGGAAAAGGATAAGACATCATCAACTAAGGTCCTTTCACCCTCGACACATTAAAGAGGTAAATAAAAACACCAGGACCCCAAGAATTTGACACCCAAGAGAGCGCAACTAGACACTAAATTCCATCCACCAACCCTTAACTTGCCACGAAAATAAGCCAACACGGATGGACCCAATACGACTTGCAAACCCCTACTTTAAACCAAGAGATGAGGGACCAAAGAAAAACCTTGACAACAAATTAAAAAAAACCCTCACAGCAATAACCCTAAACCGAGTAAATAATATTCATACACAGAAAAGATGACCTCAACGCGAGATATGGCTAGACTCTCCAGACGTCTAAAATGGGGAACTTGGAAAAAATAGAGATGTGACCTCACAAAGCATGATACGCATAAAACTCAATGGCCCCGATAAAATATCTAGAGTAGAGGCTTCCACTAGCCATGACCACAAATAGGGTTTTAGAGGCAACCTAATTAGCCACACATTGTTTACACAAAATAACATGATTTCCTAACTAACCATCAAAAACTCACCATTACCCACAACTATCGTGGGTCCTCACGCATTCCAAGCTCACATATAAATCGTTCCAAGAGGCCCAAGTACCTTACCTCGATTCCTTGCGACTCACCGCAAATAACCCTCACCATGCATCAAAACCCATAAATAAACCACTAGTCGACTAAACAGACCATGCATGTGAGGGCAGCTCACATCCTCCCTCTTTAATGCTTGATATGTACTCAAGGAAATGGGCGACTATCACCCAAGGCCCTATTTCCTCTTTCCATTACACCCCTCTTCGGGGACTATCTCTTATTTTATTATTTTCCTTAAAAGACCCATTTTAGACTTCAAAATTATACCAATATCTTCCCACCTAGGTCCTCACCAATAACATAATGAACTATAAAGCATTCATGATATTATGTGAGTATGGTACTAGCAACCTCACTCCAACACTAATAAAAAAGGTTGATTTATTATTTAGAAACATATATATTATCATAATAATATATATGAATAGGTGTAAGCTATATACATTATTAAAATAATATATACGAATAGAAATAAGATTACATTTCAAAGTCAAAGGTTATCCATTGAACATTTTTTTATTTTTTTGCAGAGGGATTAATAGCTAGTTGCAAAAAGAGGGTTAGAGAAATTATAATATGAAATTTTAAGGAAACAAATTATCACATATATAATAATAGTATATAATTATAATTTTTAAGTTGATTTTTTATTATTTAAAAAAAATAGTAAAGAAATGTATAAATGAAAAAAAAATTAAAAAATAAAAACAATGTATAAAGTTTTTTATTTTATATTACACTTATTTATTCAAAAGATTATTATAAATATTTTTAAAATATTATTTAAATATAGACTATTATCATCGAAGTCTAATTCACGTCGTACATGAGGAACATCATCGTTTCTTCGAGTCTCGATAGCAGATATGGCGCCTTTGGATTATGAACTGTGGAAACACAACTCAAATTTGGTGAGAGAAATGGAGTGTCGGTGAAAAGCAAAAACCATGGACAAGTGGTCCCCTAATTACTAAAACCATCCGCTATATATAACATTCATCCATCCAACGATTCTGTAACTTCACAAAGTCGTATCACGCGGAGATGACCTCTTCACATTTACAATGCAGCTGCCATGAACATCCCTTTCTAGAATTTTTCTTTTTATAGCAAACACAACCAATTATAATAAAATTGGAATATGATTAACTATTAAAAAAATGGCAAAGGAATTTTGAAGTTTTTTTCGATCGCTGCCGCCTCATGCTCGCGACCGCTCCTGCGTAGCTTGAGACCGGGCTTTGCCCTCTCGACCGTTTTCGCCTCTTATCCTGGTCCTCCCGACCCTTGGGTCTCTTGATCTCTTGTCAAATCTTCTTGGATCGTCGCCCTTGGAGATTCTTCCTGCAGATTCGATCGGATCCTCTTCTTCTTCATCCCGATCTTGAGATGCCTCGCTCTGTATTTGCGGTGTAGATCGACTTTTTCTGATTTGAACTTCTTTGCCATGGAGGCCCAAGGCTCTTCCATTGGTCCCTCGCAAGCTCCCATCACTCGAAGCCGAAGCAACCTTCTCCTTTCTTCTTGCTGCGTTGCCCAAAATGAATAAGTCTGAAAGTCGCTAAGTTCGTCAAAAGGCTCGTACGATGTTCTAGAGGTAAACTTCTCCTCCGAGGATCCGATCCGGTCGCTTTGTCCTCGGCAGATCGTGCCCTGGTCAGGGTCAATTCATGGGCCTTTGGCCCTCGCTAAAATCGACGAAAAATCGGGTCATTAAGAACTCGGGTTCACCGATCAAAAACAAAATCACCTCATATTTTCTCGCGAGGCTTCTTCCGTTCGAGTTCAACATAAAGGAGGACAAAGACTCGATTTTTTAGGAATGGGCTCTATTTCATGGGACCCTCATGGCCCTCTACCTCAACAAATGGACCCCCGATCCGATCCGCCGTGGATGTCCCAACGGCATCGTCCACCATCGCCCGGGTTCGGGCTCCCTAATCTTCTGCGTGCATTGTTGGAACCGGGGAGTCCCTCAAGCAGCATAGGTAGCACTTTGGGAAAAATTCATGACAGAGCAAACAACAACGATCGGGTACGATCGCGCCCTGAATCCGTGTCGAGGTGGACTTAGAGGTGGGGGCTCTGAGGCCATCAAATTAAAGGTTGGTAGTTGGACGCATGTGCAAGTGTCGGACTATGAGACAACTCCTCTTCAAATGCCATAAATGTCACATCTATGGCCATTTTTGCAAGAGGGTGCCCGAACAAATGGGAAGCAGAGAAAGGAAAGGAAGATGGCTGGAACCGGGTCAAGAGGTCAAAGACATCTCACATCAAATTCTGTGTTCATGGCTCCCCTTACTGCCTCCCACCCAGAATGTTCCCCTACCAAAAAGTCAAGAAAATAGGTATGAGGTCTTAAGCTCGCCGAAGAGACTCCTCGGGAAGAAGATAGCAAGACCAAACCATTAGAAAAAAATGACTTCAAGCGAAGCAAGACCTAAAGAAAGCACCACGGAAACAAACAATGATAAGCAAAAACGAAGTGCTTCGAGGGAGGAACATGACTCGAGAGGAGTCCGAGGAGGATGGAGGAATAGGAGATACGTTGATATCGGGTCGGAAGATTCGTGCAGGGCGCAAATCTGCTAGAGAAAAGAGAGATCGTGAAACTTACAAAGACAAGCTTCGGGGGTAGTCGACCCCACTCGGGAGAAACTCCTGGCAAAAATCGAAGATGATCAAAAAATCAAGCGTAGGGGCTCAAGGGAGCCCATCATCATAAAAATAAATGATGAAGATTGTCTCTGGAACTACGAGAGGAATAGGGGAGCAAAGTGAAAGAAGAAGCAACGAGAAGCCTTATAAGAAGAGAAGCCCCATACATTCTTTTTGATTCAGAGACCAAAATGGAGGACAAGGAGTTTCTCCAAATCACAGTAAAACGTTTTGGAAAGGAAGCGAAAAGCTGTCATGCGCTTTCGGCATGGGGAGCCTCTCGGGACCGGGCTCTCTCTGGAACCCTCTCAAGTATAGGGCCCGGTCATTGGCACACAACACCCTACTGGCCGTTTTTTGAAGCTCTAGCCTTTCGGGACTCGAGGGAGGGCCGTCGGTCTTTTTCAATGTCTATGTTCCAACAAATCTAGGGGGAGAAAGGGAGAGTGCCGGGACTCCATCGCTGCAGATTTTTCGAAAGTGGAAAACTTGGAAAACATCATTGTTGCACAATTGATCTAAACCTTACCTTTGTGCATGGAGGAAAAGCGAGGAGGCACAATCATAAGGGACCCCGCAAGGGAATGGGTGGAAGACCTCATGCAAGACTCTGGGATGTGCTTGACATCCCCTGAAAATGGTAAGTACACCCTGGTCTAACAAAAGATTAGGTCTCGGTCATATGCTGCTAGACTTGATAGATGTTTGGTGCATAGTTCCTTCCTTTTTACTCGGGCTTAGAATCCCGGATCGCATATCCTCCCATGCAAGTGTTTCATATCATAAGCCCATTTTTCTTGAGATGTTGGGCCACAAAGATCTTGGCCCCATCCCCTTCGTATTCAACCCTCTTTGGGTCAAGGAACGAGTTTCTAAATTTGGTTCGGGGATCGCTGGAATACGCTCGATGAAAGGTTCTTCTTTCTTCATTTGGGAAGAAAAAACTTAGAAGACCGAAAGCGGTTCTTAAAAATTGGGCCAAATCTCTTCCCTCCCCTAAAAAAGAGAAAGTAAGCCCAAGTCAATCTTCTGCCCCAGCCCATGCCCAAAGTGAAGATGTAGAATGTCCCTCAATCAAGCTAAGAAGGATAATAAAGTATCACCCTAAGTACTATGGTCCTTACAAGGTGTTGCAAAAATATTGGTACTATGGCATACAAATTTGAGTTTCCCTACATCTTCCCGAATACACCCAATTTTTAATGTTTCATGCTTAAAGAAGGTTATCAATGACAAGCTCCCAGTTCAAATAGTGTTTCCGAACTTGACGAAGAAGGAAAAATCATATTTGAGCCCTGAAGAAAACATAGAAACAAGAACCCGATGGCTACAAAATCAATTAATTTCGCAGTATCTCATTAATTGGAAAAAAGTTACTCATTGAAGATTCCACATGGGAGGATCAAAATTTTATATGTAGCATCTAGAACTACTCAAACATTGAGGGCAACACTTTTTTTGAAGGATAGGGATATGTTAGGTCCCTTTCATACCAAATGATATCCCCTTATTTTTATTGTTAGTGTAGCTCCCTATTGTTATTGTTGTGCCCATGTATCCCCCCCATGTTTTTTTTTAAATTTTTGTGCACCCATAGTAAGCCCACTATTTTTATTTTTTTGTGCCCTTACATTATTATTGTTGTGCAGACTTTCGATTATATTGTGACCCCTTAGACTCCTATATATATCAAGGAGTTATTATCATGTAAAGGATGTTTCCCCCCTCAAAGAGGACAATTTTTAAGTCGTTGATCTATCTTTTTGTTCTATTTTGTGAGTTATTTGCATAAAATTTGGAATCGAGCTTGATATTGAAACTATTATATCTCTCGTAATTTTAGATCTCCAAGATTTGAAATTTTTTTCCTATGGTATCCCTCCCGAGTTTCTACTTCTCAGATTGGATTCTTCAAGAAAGAGGTATGCCCAATCTCCCATGATGGCCTAATTATATAATCATTTAGTAGAGAAAACTTGTATGGAATTCCAAGTGTTATTGTTTCACCCTTTGACCTTGAAAGTGATACACGAAAAAGTACAGATCCTTGCACTTTCAATCACTTTTTATGAAATTCCAATCCGATGCTCAAAGAGAAAGTTATGCATATTTTTCCCATTTTTTTTCCCGAGGTTTAATCGATGGAAGATAACATCGAGTATCAAATAAACAAGTTATCCAACTCTTAAAGGATAACCTCACTCGAGTGCGAAATCGAATGAAACAATAAGAAGATACACATCTTAGCGAAAGAAGTTTTTGATGTAGGCAATTGGGTATTTTTTATGGCTACAACCATACCAACAAATGTCCCTCAAGCAAGCTAAGAAGAATAATAAATTATCACCCAAGTACTATTGTCCTTACAAGGTGTTTGAGAATATTGGTACTATGACATACAAATTAGATTTTCCCCGCATATTCTCGAGTACACCCAACTTTCCATGTTTCATGCTTAAATAAGGTTATTAATGAGAAGCTTCAAGTTCAAAAATTGTTTCCGAACTTGATAAAGAAGGAAAAATCATATTAGATCTCGAAGTAGTCACAGATACAAGAACTCGATACCTATGAAATCAATAGATTTTCGCAGTATCTCATTAAGTGGAAGAACTTACCCATTGAAGATTCGATGTGGGAGGATGAGAAATTTTATACAAAAGCATTGAGAACTACTTAAGTATTGAGGAAAACAATTTTTTGAAGGAGAGGGGCATGTTAGGTCTCTTTAATACTAGTGTATCCCCCTTATTATTATTGTTAGTGTAGTCCCCCCTATTGTTATTTTTGTGCCCATGTATCCCCCACGTTGTTATTGTTGTGCCCCCATAGAAGCCCACTATTACTATTGTTGTTCCCTTACATTATTATTGTTATGTATGCTCTTATTATATTGTGACCCCTTAGACTCCTATATATACCAATGAGGTCTTATCATTTGTATCATCCAAGAATTGTTCATTTATGTAATGTAAAGGAGGTTTCCCCCTCGAAGAGGACAAATTTTTAAGTCGTTGATCTATATTTTCTTTTGTTTTGTGATTTGGTTGCATAACAAGACTCCATGTGAATCCCAAAATATTTATTTTCAATAATAAAACCATAAATTATTACATTTACATTTTCTACAACCTAAAACAATTCATGAGCCATATCATGGCACAATAGCCATCTAGACAACCCATGTCAAAATTTAATTGAAATTTTTTATGTAAATCATCCATTAGAATCCACTCCAATCCAATGTAATCCCATCGAGGCAACAAGTTGAGTAGGGTTAACAATTCCAAGTAGAAGAAGATCATCATAGCAGTACAAAAATCCATAATAGTGGAATAAATAATAATAACTTGTTTCTCCTTCGTGATTGCCTTCTATTTTTCTCATTAGTATTTGGAATAGTAACCTCTAAGACCATTAACATAATTCTATTTTTACAATTCGTTGTTGGTCTATTATTCTCCTACCGAGTAAATTTCCATTTTTTGATGGACTGATTTTCCAAATAGCACGCCAACTTCAATTAGCAAATCTTCTTCTTCTTTTCCCTTGAGCTTTTTAGATGGTCATGGTCATCATCAAGGTTGAAGGATTTTGACCAAATGATTTTCATTTTTATTCGATGTATTTCCTTTTCCATCTCTTAATGGAAAACTATGAAGATTATGGTACCTTGGTTTCCTCATATTCTACCATTGTTAGTGATGCTAGCCCTCACCCCATTATTGTTTTTGGTAACCTCAACTCGCCTAGAGAGACAAATAGACACAATATAGTTCCCAGTGAGATTATTGTCATTCAAGCAAGGTACCCAAGCATATTTCAATTCCCCAAATTATTCTAGAATGTTTCCAATATAATCTCGAGGATGAAAGATCCAAACCCGATCAAGGATTGCAAATTTCCCTATGCAAGTAGAATCAATCGATACTCCTAGGGGATTATTACCGAGGTAAAGCTCCCGAAAATTATTTATCTCTCGTTAAGGAACCTAAAAGGTTTCCATGAAGTTGATTGTTCCTTAAATCCAAAAAATTTAAGGAATTTTAATATCACTAAAGTCCTAGGAATCACCTCTTGTGATCCATTGTCACTCAAATCCTTTTTTTACTAGATAATTCATACTCACAAAAGATGTTGGAATTGGTCCCGTATAATGCATTAAAACTCAAATCCATTATTAATGTTTCCCATGGATGCCCTAAAGAAGGAAGTATCATGCCATAGAATAGTTTTCGGCATAGGAAAATCTTTCTTAGTTTGGTTAAGTTCCCTCTTTCCATTGAAAAATTTCCCTACATACTATCTCTAGTAAACAAATAAGTGATTCCAAATTTTCTAGGTTACCCAACTCATGTTGTAATTCTCAATCTAAAGAAACATAGTTTTTGGAAAATTAAGCTTTTTTTAATTATTCAAAAATTTGTGCGGTGATCGCTAAATTTGAACTCTTCGACATCAAGATCATGGCATTGAATGTGTATTGGTGGATGTCATCAACTACATTAGAAAGTTCATAGTTGGAGTGTGGGAAAGTTAGAGCAGATGGGAGCGTGTTTGAGTCGAAACTTGAATTTGAACCTAAGTAGGGTAGCATAGCATAGTGATCGATAGGGCCCCTGGTCTAGATGGACCATGCCTATAGGATATTAATAACATTTTGGAAATAAACAAACATCAAAAATATGTTTTTTTAAATGTCAAGACACATCCCAATAAATGGTAATGTAAGTTTTTTATATTTATTTGACGCACAAAATACCTCTCGATGGGTATTTTTTTCTCGTCAAATTCCAAACTTGGTGGGAGCTTTGGATTATCTATAACTAAATACTTACACGGGAGTAGAATTTGTTAGCAAAATGTAAATGTGGTGAGAGAAAATATTTGTTATTTACAAGTGTGTTGGTGGAATAAAAACTGAGAAATTGGTCCTACTCCTTACTATAACCATCCACGTATATATTTAAAACTAAGGATGGACGAACTACGAAAGAAATGGTCAGCTCTCGGGTGAGGCTAGCCCCAAACCGAGAGTGCTCTGCTCACAAGCCACATCACTAGCTCACAAGTCAAATGATCTGGATTTGAAGCATATAGACAACACTATCCAACAACCAGCTCACCTGTAATTGGCCTTTGGAATGAATTTAACAACACAAACTATGACATATCCACCGCATGCAGTGCCTATACATGATCAATAGTGAAAACTCTAGATCAAACAACTCTTCCGAAATCACAAAGCACGAATCTCTTGTCGTCTATGCTCCCACACTCCAAGTTCTCCGGATCCGAGGCTCCACTCTCACCACAAAAATATACAACGACCAAATTAAAAATTTGGTCAATCAATGGCTCTTCCTCTCTAACAAATCCAAGACAAGCTATACAAAAATTTGCCTCATCAAATTGCTTTCACCTAACACACACACTAGTTAGCTTAATGGCTTCTTTGACACCTCTAACCACAAGAAACAACAATCGCAAAAACCAATCGATTGAGACTTTCCTTGTGAGCTTTAACATTATGTGATGTTGGCGGCAAAGTGTTCCCAAATGCGATTTCTATGCATGCAACAATTCGTGCTCCATTGCTATGCAATTTTCCACAATATTCCACAAGTAACAATTCAATATATCAAAAAACACAACACACCAACAAATATCCCTTGCATAAGACACAAATCCAATAATTGGATTCCCATCATCTAGCTCCTCACCTTAAATTCTAATCGAGGTCCAATCGTCTTGGGAAGATCACCATAAAGTCTCGCCTCCAATGATGGCACAAAAAAAATCATCCACCTCGTATCTCATGATCAAACAAATTGAAATTCATCTCCAAAAAATGATTACACACACATCAAACTCAGCCCCCTCGCTTGAATCTTTGATACCAATTTAAAAGTAAGGATGGATAAACTATGACGAAAATGGTCAGCTCTCGTGAGGCTAACTCGAACTCGAGAGTTCTTTTCTCATGGCACTTTACTTCACCATAAAAATAAATTTATGTATATATATATATTCTTTACAAGTTTTTTGAGTAGTTTAAAAATTTCCCTAAGAAATAAGATCCGAATCCTAAATAAATCTCACAAATTGCCTAAGATGCCACAATCTCTACAAACATCTAATAATAATACACTCTAGAATAATCTACATTTCTCCATTAGTTATAAGTTATATAATCATAGGTCCCTATATTACTAGTATAGTCCCTTATTGTTGTTAGTGTAACCCTCCCTTATTGTTATTATTGTACCCTTGTAACACCCATATTGTTATTTTTTGTGCCCTTAAATTATTATTGTTAGGTCGGCTAGGATTACATTGTAGCCCCCACTAGGATTACATTATGGCCCCCATGGACTCCTATATATAGAAAGGAGGTTTTGTAAATTGTATCATCCAAGAATTGTTCATTTATGTAATGTATTGTAGGTTACCCCCCTCGAAGTGGCTTATTTCTAAGGTGTTGATATCTCTTTTCTTCTATTTTTTGAGCCTGGTTACACAACATTTGGTATCATGTTTTGGATTCTAGGGGTTTCCGCTCGCTCTAAACAGGTCATCGTGGAAGTTTTCTCTATAACATTTTTTTTCTACGAAAGTTCCAAAATATGAAATTTTTAGGCGCGAAGCCGAAATCCCGAGGAAACACGTCAAAACATTTTTAGAGCTTTGGTTCGCAATATTTTTGGGAGATATGATCTCGGGAAGGTAGTGCTTTTGTTTAGGCTCTCAAATTTCATCCCCGAAAGAGGTGATCGTGGGAAAATATTCATAACTCTCTCTCCGAGCATCAGATTGGAGTGCCGTAAAAATTTGTTGCAAGTACTACGGACGCTAGTTTCTTGGCTATAAATTTCGAGAGCCTAAGGATGAAACAAGTGACACGTGGCAAGTCGATACAAGTTCGATTCTACCGAACCAGTCCCATAATTAGGTCATTGTGGGAGATTGGACACAAATTTGCCTTGGAGAATCCAAATCAAGTCAGACCTATGGCATACGAAAGAGAATCTGTAGGCTACCGTGAGCTGAAATTCAAATATTTAGGAGCTGCAATAATAGATATAATCCAATTTCAATATTTCGAGCTCCTCAAAAAGAAAGAAAAAAGGTGTGTATTTTTTTTCCGAATTGCATAAGTCTTGTTTGAAGAATCAATTTGAATTGATTCCAAGGGAATTTTGTAGAGTAGATATCAGTATTGGGTTCTAAAAGATGCCCCATAGAAATAATTCAACACCCATTAAGCCTTCAGAAGGCTCTACTATGACTCATGAAGATGAAGAATTGCAACATGATCTATCAAAATTACAAGAGCAAATGCACCAAATTTCACTCTCGCAAAGAGCAAGAAAAAATGAAATGGAAATTTTGAAGGAAAGTGTGGAAGCGAAGATGGATGGCTTGAAGAAAGGCGTGGAAGCTAAGATGGATGGCATGGAAGCTAGCATGGATGCTAATATGGACGACATGAAAGACAACATGGAAAACATGAAGAATGATCTAAAAGTATACATGGAAGGTTTGACAAAGTTGATACAAGAAATGTTTCCTAATGGTGAAAAGATAGTAGAAGAAACTCATGATGAGAACAAAATAAATGTTATGTTAATTGGAAGAAAAAAGAGAAAAAGGGCTTTGCTACAATTGTGATAGAAAATACATAGATTTTGAAGAGGAAGAAGAAAAATGAACCAGAGTGGAGACACCGGGGAACAGGCCCTACATTTGTTAGAAGAGGAAGAAATGAATCCGACCATATCGTGTAATGCACTGGCAGGAATTACCACTCCTCAAACTCTCAAGATAGAAGGACAAATCAAGAAGAAAAAGGTAATAGTGTTGATTGATTCAGGTAGCAACCATAATTTTATTCATTGTAAGGTAGCCAAGGAATTAAATTGTTTCCTATACCTAGCACCAGAATGTCAAGTGATGGTTGCAAATGGAGGAACTATAAATTTCTCTGGAAAATGCCATAATATCAAGCTAACCATGGGGGAATATGTATTGAATAGTCCAATACTTTCCATTCCTATGGGAGGTGCTGATGTTGTACTAGGAGTACAATGGTTACAATCTTTGGGGACGGTAGCTTTTAATTTTCAAGAACTTTTCTTGAAATTTTTTTCAGAAGGAAAGGAAGTCGAATTACGGGGTATTGAAGGGAAGCCAGGAAGGATAATAAGCTCTAATTTCATGAAAAAGCTTCTAAAGAAAGAACAACGAGGCGTAATTGCACAATTATGCTCACTAGAAGTTCCAACATCAAAATCATCTATTTCTGCAGATCTCCAACAAGTCTTGGACAATCATTCCAAGGTGTTTGAAACTTCCAAAGGACTCCCACCTATTCGTGATCATGATCATGCTATTCATTTGATTCCAGGAAGTGTTCCTCCAAACATCAGGCCTTATAGATATCCTTATGTCCAAAAGAGTGAAATTGAACGTATGATTTCAGAAATGTTAGAGGCAGGTATAATTCAACCTAGTCAAAGTTCTTTCTCTGCTCCTGTAGTATTGGTACACAAGAAGGATGGATCATGGCGAATGTGTCCGGATTATAGGGAGCTCAATAAGCTCACCATTAAAGACAAATTTCCCATTCCTGTGATTGATGAATTATTGGATGAATTACATGGAGCAATTTGTTTTCCCAAGTTGGATCTTCGTTCAGGATATCATCAAATTAGAATGAAGACTGAAGATATTCCAAAAACAACATTTCGAACTCATGAGGGTCATTATGAATTTTTGGTCATGCCTTTTGACCTTACCAATGCACCTTCTACATTTCAAGGGTTGATGAATTCCATTTTCAAACCCTTCCTTAGAAAATTTGTGCTAGTATTTTTTGATGATATACTAATCTACAGCAGGTCTTGGAAGGATCATGTTGAACATGTTGATAGGGTGCTCAAACTATTGCAGGAGAAAAAATACTAATCTAGTCTTGGAAGGATCATGTTGCAGATGTTGACAGGGTGCTCAAACTATTGCAGGAGAAAAAATTATATGAAAAAACATCCAAATGTTTCTTTGGAGTACAAGAGGTGGAATATCTGGGTCATATTGTATCTCACGAGGGTGTTAAGGTAGACCCTAACAAAATTAAATCCATTAAGGAATGGAAAGTCCCCACAACCATAAAGAAGTTGCAAGGATTTCTTGGGTTAAATGGGTATTATAGCAAGTTTGTTAGGAATTATGGGAGAATAGCAGCACCTATAACAACATTATTGAAGAAAGATTCATTTTCATGGACTCCCGAAGCAACTAAGGCCTTTGAACATCTGAAAGAGGCAATGTGCCTAGCACTGCTCTTAGCTACACCAGACTTCACAAAAACCTTTACTGTGGAATGTGATGCCTCGGGAAATGGAATTGGTATTGTTTTAATGCAAGAAGGAAGACCCATTTCTTTTTAAAGTCGTCCAATCAAAGGAAAGTATTTACAGAAACCTATTTATGAGAAGGAAATGTTAGCAATACTGCATGCACTAAAGAAATGGCGAACTTACCTAATGGGAAGACACTTCAAGGTAAAAAATGATCATGATAGTCTTAAACACTTTTTAGAACAAATATTATCTTCAGAAGAGCAACAAAAATAGGTCACAAAGATGTTGGGTTATGACTTTGAAATAATCTACAAAAAAGGAAAGCATAATGTTGTTGCAGATGCA
>JAXQQM020072758.1:0-96420 GCA_034641835.2 Pinus albicaulis
TTTTGTGCAACGATGCCATTTCATCAACCATGGCCTCCTTCCATAGTTTTCCATCCTCCGAATCTACTGCCTCCCTGACAGTTCTGGGTTCATCATCAGTTATAGTTAAGGCAAAACCTGAACAGAAAGCAGATGGACTATACCTTTCCGGTTGCCTTCTTTCCCGAACTGATCTTCTCAAAGCTGGAGTTTGTGGCTCTTCATCTTCTGAGTCTTCTTCTGTTGTAGAGTCTGATTCATCCTCCTTTAGCTCAAACTCTATCTTTTCAAGTTCCTTTGATAGGACTTCATGTTTAACAACATCTTTCACTTCTCTAAACGCCACATCTCGGCTGTACACAACCTTCCTTGTTTCTGGGTTCCAAAGCTTGTAACCCTTTAAACCATCCTTATACCCAATAAAGATGCACTTTTCAGATTTATTATCCAACTTGGTCCTTTTCTCCTTTGGAACATGTACATATGCATCACATCCAAATACCCTTAGATGTGAAAGAGAAGGTTTCTTTCCAGTCCATACCTCATGTGGGGTCTTATCCTCCAACGCCGATGAAGGTGATCTGTTAACTAAGTAACATGTAGTCTCCACTGCCTCTGCCCAAAATTCTTGTGCTAACCCGGTACCACTGAGCATGCTTCTTGCCTTTTCCATCAACGTTCTGTTCATTCTTTCTGCAACTCCATTTTGCTGAGGTGTGTATGGAGTAGTCTTCTGCCGTGCTATACCACACTTCTTACAGAACTCTTCAAATTCCTTCTTGCAGAACTCCCCACCATTATCCGTCCTCAATGCCTTTATCTTCTCTCAATTGGGGAATGAAGCACCCACTCGCAGCCTTAAATTCTTTAAATTTGTCAAAGACTTCAAATTTCTTCCTCAAGAAATATATCCATGTATTCCTTGAGAAGTCATCTATGAATGAAACATAGTAAACAGACTTTCCCAGTGATGGAACTGACACAGGCCCAAACACATCACTGTGCACAAGTTCTAATATCTTGTTTGCCCTCTTAGCACCATAAGGAAAACTCACCCGATTCTGCTTCCCATATACACAATGTTCACAGAAATCGAAATCCAGAGAACAATTAGACATACCTTCTACCATACCATCTCTATGCAGTATCCGAAGGCCCTTCTCTCCAATATGTCCAAGCCTTTGATGCCATAGCATGGTCTTTTCTCCAAAGACAACTAGACTTTCCGTCCCACTTTCAGGAACCACAGAACTGTTACACCCATCAATAACAGTGCTACCTTGTAGCTTGTACAGAGTTCCAGTCCGAACTCCCCGCATTAATACCAGTGCTCCCCTAACCATCTTGCAGGCATCTTTCTCGAACACTGTTTTTACACCTGCATCATCCATCTTGCTTACAGAAATCAGATTTCTGGCCAATGCAGGAATATGCAGAACACCAGGAAGTGTTCTAATCCTTCCACCTTGCAGCTTCAGCTTAACCTTTCCACGTCCGATGATTCTGGCCCTCCTATCATCCCCTAGGAAGACATCACCACCATCATATTTCTCATACTCGCAGAACCACTCCCTATGGGGAGTGAAGTGAAAGGATGCACCTGAGTCAATCAACCATGACTCATGATCTACATGTGTATTTGAAGAAGAAGCCAAATACACATCCCCACCTTCATCCGAGGTGGTTTTCGCCTCTGCAGAAGGACCTTCATCAGATCCCTTTCCTTTCTCAGGAGCTTTAGATCTGCATTCCTTTTTGTAGTGCCCTTCCTTTCCGCATTTCCAGCACACCTTTACAAACTTTCCAGGAGATTTAGATCTCCTTCTAGATTTAGATCTCCCACTCGAAACCTTATTCTTGTTTCTGTTCTGGGACCTTCCTCGTACAGATAAGGCATCTCCATTCTGACCCTCCATATTTCTCCGTCTCATTTCCTCCGACAGCAAGGTTGAGACAATGTCATCAAAATTCAAGGTAGCTGTATTGCTACCTATTGCAATAACCAAACTATCCCATGAATCTGGTAGAGAACACAACAAGCTGATGCACTTATCTTCATCTGAGATTTTAATATCAACAGATGACAGCTGACTTACCACAGTATTGAAGGCGTTCAGATGCTCTGTCACCGAGTCTCCATCCTTCATCCTCAAAGTTATACAAATTTTTTCCGCAGAACAACTTATTCACTGTAGACTTAGATTGGTACAAAGTCCCAAGTTTTTCCCCACAAATTATTCGCGCCGTAGCTTCCTGTATACATTCAACAATACTCGAATCCGACACACACAACCGTATTGTGCTCAGCCTCCATCCGCTTTCTTGCACCATCTGACATTGCCGTTGGTTTAGCACCTGGATCTACCGCAATCCACTGATCTTTATCCACCAGCAGATCCTCCATCTTGAGCTTCCACAACTCAAAACTCTGACCATTAAATTTCTCGATCTCTATCTTTCCGCCGCTCGCCATCTTCTTTCACCGCAAGAATCGATCCCACAGATCTCCCACTGAACAGGGTCTACCTCAGGCCCAAGAAAAAAACCCTCAGCAGCAAAGGCGTCCCCTTGAAGCCGAAACAGCTCTGATACCAAATGTAGGTTTTAACCCTGAACAGAAATTATCTACACACAAATCTTATAACAAAAAATAAACAATAGCGAGAGCATAAAACATAAAACAGATAAACACAGAGATTTTCCCCTGGATCCCAAATCGGGACGACCAGCTTGATTTTTCATTATATTCCTTTTAGTGTTACAACACATATATATACATGCCTGAGCATACATAAACCCCAATCCATTAACCCTGGATTAGAACATAACCGTAGTTCCCTTGACCGGATCTACAAAAATACCAGGGGCCGAAAACCATCAAACCCCAAAACCATGTGCAAAACCATGCACAAAACCATGGACGCAGACTACCCAGTGGAAATTAAGGAACCAAAATTTTCGCCGGGTCGCTGCCCCTGACCCCCTGATGCGGGGCCACGCCCGTGGACCACCGCAGCCGGGCCGCAAAGGGGGGGGTTGCCCCCTCTTACCCCCGCGTGCTTAGTCGTGGAAAGAATATAACACATACCCAACAATGTGAAGAAATGGTTTAAAGGCATACCTCATAATAGTATCCAAGACCTTCCTGCTCTATATCAGACCTTCATAAACAAATGGGAAGTTAAGGCCAATCCTCTCCAAATCTTAGCAGAATACAAAAACCTGAAAAGAAACGTAGGAGAGAGTGTTCATGACTACTCTACAAGGTTTAACAGCGTTTACATTGCTCTTCCTCCACATATGAAACCTCCCCAAGGTATGGCTTTAGTGAAATATCCAGAAGGCTTTGATGCTGATATGGCCTACCAGCTTAGGGAGAGGGAGTACAACACACTGGAAGACATGAAAAAGGGAGCAGTAAGTGTAGAGGCTAACCTGATTGAGAAAAAGTCAAGATTGAGAGCTGAGAAGAGGGTAACATATAGAGATGACACTGTAGCTTCCACATCTGATCCCAATTATGATCGTCTATCTAAAAACATGGAAAAGCTACAGCAAATGATGGAAAAAATGATTGTCACAGTTAGTAACCAAAACATAAATCAAAATCATAACCAGAACCAAAACTTTAGAAGGAACAATACCGTTCCAAATAGACAAAGAGAATCAGATCAACAAGTTATTCCCCCATTCCAAGAGAAATTTCTTGATGAAGATGAGGGAATCATAGAAGAGTCTGAGGGAACCACAATAAACATGTTTGAAATAGAAAACTCAATCCACAACTGTTCCATGGAAGAAGATCAACCCTCACCCTCATATTGGGATGAGGAAAGATTAGAATCTGAGGATTACAGGCTAGGATTTGAAAATGCCATCATGCAGGTCAGAGAACAGTATGAACTTAGACGCAAAAGGAGCCTATACACTTCCAAACCAAAGGCTTCTGAGGTTACCATCAAGAAAGGGCCTAAGAAAACTTCTAAAGTAACTGCTAAAAGTAGCAATTCATCAGCCGAGAGTTCTAGGAAGAACAAATAAAAGGACAACCAAAACACTGATAAACAAAGTCAGCCAACTAGCAGCACTAGCACTCCAGTTAGTGCCCCTGATAAAACAGTTCCTAATCCTGTACATAGTGAGAATCAACCCACTGATTCAGCCACTAAGGTGGTGGCTAACAAAATAGAATCGAACATTCCAAAGAGTCAGTCCACTTTCAACATGGAGAGTGAGATTGCAAAAATTAAAATCTCTGTCCCACTCTCTGAGCTGGCCACTCAGGATGTATGTAAAGGCCAAATTTTGAAAGCATTAAATCTAGGGGAAAACAGTGACACTGTCAATTTGAGTGATGATCAACCAGCCCTTCTGTTTGGTCCAAAGATAGAAGGGAAGTTTCAGGAAGGGGTAGTACCACATTTTTATATCAGTCTCAATATCCATGACAAGATCCTTCACAATGCAATGCATGACTTTGGAGCCTCACACAACCTAATGCCTAAGGTAGTTATGGAAAGGTTAGGCCTAGAGATAACCCGTCCCTATAAGGATTTATATTCATTTGACTCTAGCAGAGTAAAATTCCTGGGCTTAATCAAAGACCTGCGTGTAAAACTTACCCAGATCCCTACAAAATGTATGGTTATGGATGTTGTGGTGGTAGATGTACCACCTAAGTATGGCATGTTTCTATCTAGGTCATGGGGATCCAAGCTGCAAGGTACAATGTATATGGATGGGGCCTATGCCACAATCCCTGTCTTTAGCTAGCTGAGGAGACTGTATAGAGAGGCACAAATGAAACTCCTGGTCAGCAGCCCTGAAAAGCCTGAAAATTCTTCTCTGTATTCTATGCACATAGATCTGGACTCCTTTATCTTTTGCAACGATGAATCCTTGGGAGAGCCAGAATTAGAAAACAGAGATACAAGCAAAGGGGTTGAGACCATAGATTTTAATATAATGGCCACTCTAGACTTAGAGGAAAACGAAGAAGAAAACTTTGGACAGTGCACTGAAACAGAAATTCAGAGCAAACAAGAAATAGAATGCAATCAGCTGACTAGTCACCTCTCTGAATTCCATACACACCAGGGAGAGAAAAACCATCAACAGAACAGTGAAACCCACATTAGGGAAGAAAAGGATGATAAACATGAACATGACCCCTTGTGGGAAATGAATTTTGATGGATCCTCTACTAGGAAGACTGCAGGAGCAGGAGTGTGGATACATAACACAGAGAGTGACTATGCAGAGAGCCATGCTTTTAATCTGAACTTCAAATGGACAAATAATATCGCAGAGTATGAGGCTCTCATCCTTGGCTTGAATCTGTTGAAAAAATTAGGAGCTCATAGGATAACTGTGCATGGAGACTCTGAGTTGGTCATAAAACAAGTGAACGGTGAGTATACAGCTAAACACCCTAGGTTGAGAGCGTATAGGAACAATGCCATGGATTTATTGAAGACTTTCGTGGAATATGAATTGGCGTTTATCCCTAGGGGTCAGAATGTAATTGCGAATGGATTAGCTTCCATAGCCAGTTCATATCACAAGCTTCCTAGTGATCAAAAAATCATCATTCAAACGAAGTTTAGACCTGCAGTACCTGATAATGAGAAATATTGGCAGGTTTTTGAAGGAGATAAGCAGATCGAGGATTTCTTGATAGGCAGGAATGAGTTTAAATTTTCTGATTCAGACTCTTAGTCCAATGATAGCTGCCCAAGTGAAGAACCCTCAGATGAGGAAGAAACACCCTGTAACATAGAAATAAACACTTTACACGAACAAATTGGAAATCCAACTGAAGAATGTAAAAACGCAGAAAATGAGGAAATAGAGGTGTTGCAGGCCAAAGATAAGAACATACCCCGAGGACTGGCACCTTTAGAATACCTTTTTGACTTCGATGATGTATCGAAAAATCCCACTATATAACATTCAGACTCTGATGTTGAGGAATGCAACATAGGCACTGAAGATAAACCCAAGATGATCAAATTGGCTAAGTCTCTACCTGCAAACATGAAAGAGAAATATATTGACTTGTTCAAAGAATTCATTGATGTATTTTCTTGGAGCTATGAAGACTTAAAGGCCTATGACACAAACATCATACAACACAAAATACCTTTGAAAGAGAACCAAAAACCCTTCAGAAAAAAACTTCGTAGAATAAACCCAAAACAATTGCCTGCAGTGGAAAAGGAAATAAAGAACATGTATGAGGTAGGCGTAATAGTTCCTGTGAGGTTTTCTGATTGGGTCTCAAACCTTGTAGCTGTGAGAAAGAAAACAGGTGAGATCAGACTGTGTATAGATTTCAGGAACCTTAACAGAGCCTCACTTAAAGACAATTACCCCTTACCAAAGATGGAACATATTTTGTAGAGGGTAGTTGGTTCAAAACGGATCTCCCTGTTAGATGGTTTTTCAGGCTATAACCAAGTGTTAGTACTCCCAGAAGACCAACTCAAGACAACTTTTACCACTCCATGGGGCACTTTTATGTATGTAAAAATGCCCTTTGGGCTGATGAACGCTGGTGCAACCTTCCAACGAGCGATGGACATAGCTTTTTCAGATGAAATAGGGCAATTCATTGTTATCTATCTGGATGACATAACAGTCTATTCCAAGACTGATGAATAACACCTAAAACATCTAAGGAGAGTGTTTGAAAAATGTAGAAGGTTTGGTCTATCATTGAATCCTAAAAAGACTGTATTTGGGCTGCAAGAAAGTAAGCTTCTCAACCACATTATATCTGAGAAGGGGATTAGGATAGACCCACAAAGAGTTGAGGGAATACTAAAAATCACACACCCGAGAAACATTAAAGAGTTATAGTCCTTCATTGGGAAAATTAACTTCTTAAGGAGGTTTATTCACAACCTAGCTGAACACCTTAGGAATGTGACTAATATGTTGAAAAAGGGTGTAGGGGTTAAGTGGACTGTTGAGGCTAAAAAATCTTTTGAATATGCTAAACTTGCACTCACCCGGACTCCTGTCCTAATCAGCCCAGATTTCTCAAAGGATTTCCTAATGTTTTGATTTGCCTCCGAGCATATAGTGGCTGCAGTTTTACTGCAGAAAAATCCAGAGGGAATGGAACAGCCCATTGCTTTCTTCAGCAAAGCTCTAAGAGATGCACCCTTGAAATATAGCATAATGGAAAAATAGGCCTATGCCTTGGTGAAGGCCTTGAAAGACTTCAGGGTGTACATACTGCATTCCCACACCATAGCCTACGTGCCAAACATAGTGGTTAAAGACATTTTGTCCCAAGATCCGGATGGAAAGAGGGGCAAATGGATTGTTGTAATCTTAGAATATGACCTTCAGATAAAACCCACAAAATTGATCAAAGGTCAGGGCTTAGCTCAACTAATGGATGACTCAAATTTACAAGCCCTTGACATAAACATGGTTGATGCCTTGGATGAGCAGGAAATATTTCCTGATCCCACTGTTGAGGAGAAGTTTCAGAACTCTCCTTGGTATTCTGATATCTTGTATGTGCTCACAAACCTCAATACCCCTCTTGAACTATCAAAGACTAAGGCCAGATTCCTAAAGCTAAAAGCCAGAAACTATTGCATACTGAATGAATGTTTATACTGGAAAAGTACAAATGGCCTATTGATTAAATGTTTGCCTGAAACTGAAGCAGAGAGGATTAAATAGGAGTTCCATGCAAGAGAGTGTGGAGGCCACTTGAGCTAGAAATCCATTGCTAATAAAATACTCAGAGCTGGCTATTATTGGCCCACACTTTTTAATGACATCCATAAGATGATAATTGCCTACCATAAATGCCAAATTTTTGAAGGCAAAAGAAAGCTCCTACCTCTACCTCTACAACCCATCACTGTTGAAGGTCCCTTTTTGCAATGGGGCCTAGATTTCATAGGAGAAATACACCCTGCTTCCTCTACACAACACAAGTGGATCCTTACAGCCACATACTACTTTACAAAGTGGATAGAGGCCATACCTGCTAGGAATGCCACAGATTCAGTCATCATTAGGTTCCTAGAAGACCACATTCTCTCTCGGTTTGGTTGCCCAAGAAAAATAATCTCTAATAATGTTGTTGCTTTTGGATCCAAGAAAATGGTTGATTTTTGTCACGGGTATCAAATAGCACTCGGTCATTCAACTGCTTACTATCCACAAGGTAATGGGTTAGCTGAATCATCAAACAAGAGCTTGGTGACCATTATCAAAAAGCTGCTGGAAGAGAAAAAAAAATCATGGCATAACAAGTTAGTGCATGCTTTGTGGGCTGACAGGCTTACAACAAAGAAATCCATTGGCATGTCACCATATCAACTTGTCTATGGAATAGAAGCGATGTTTCCTACGATTGATTAAACTTGTCCAAGAAATTCAGACAGAAGAAGACAACATGGTAAGGAGGATAAATCAGACAATTCATCTCCAAAAAACAAGGGAAGAGGTGTATAACAGAGTTATCAAAGTACAGGAAAATATAAAGAAGCTGTTTGACAAAAGAACAAAATCTTGTGACTTCAAAATTGGAGATAAAGTTCTGAAATGGGACTCCAGGAGAGAGGACAAAGGAAAGCATGGCAAATTTGAAAGCTTTTGGCAGGGTCCTTACATCATCCAGGCCATTGTGGGTCCAAATGCCTTTTTTCTACAAGAGCTAGATGTTACAGAGCTATTCGGGGGTCCTGTCAATGGCAGGATGCTCAAACACTACTACTGCTGATTTCCAATTTCCAGTTTCCATTTCCATTGTAAATACCATTGTTGTGTTATGTTTTCAAGAAAAAGAGAAAACTGTTTCAAAAACAGAGAAAAAG
Organism: Pinus albicaulis; assembly: GCA_034641835.2. Classification (NCBI taxonomy): domain Eukaryota; kingdom Viridiplantae; phylum Streptophyta; class Pinopsida; order Pinales; family Pinaceae; genus Pinus; species Pinus albicaulis. The sequence goes on from JAXQQM020072758.1 coordinate 8,826, forward strand.
GAGAGGTTCAGATATGCTCAAAACATGAACCTATGAAGTGCAAATATTGGCTCTAACATGATCAAAACCTGAGCCAAAGGAAGTGAATACAGTTGGTTTTAACATGCCCAAAATCTGAACCAGCAAAGGGAACAGGATCAGCTCTAACATGCCCAAAACCAGAGCTAAAATGAAAAAGAAAAGGTGACTCTAACAAGCTCAAAACTTGAGTCACAAAGAGCAGAAGGATGCTTCAAAGTTTCAGCTTTCAAGCCTTCAAGTTTTTGTTTTCAGTTTTCTGCAAATTTCTATCCATGTGCAGCTGTCTTTATGCCTTGGATCCACAACAAACTAGACTGTCTAATCCTAGTTTGACTATCTTTAAATTTCTGTTGTAGAATGTAGAGAAGAAATATGTTGGACAGTTTAATCCCAGCAGATATTAGATTAGGTAGAGAAACATATGAGGCCAACAGTTTAATCTGGTCTCGTGGAGTAACAAGGGTAGAAATAGAATAGGTTTATTTTCCTGTTTATAAAAATAAATGATGTAAAGGATCTGCATGTCCAAATGCACCCTGGAAGAAAAAATGCTAGGATTGTAGGATGGGTAGGTAGATTGTTTGGGAGTCCTCCTACTGATTTATCATGTTTGTAACAGATGAAATCAAAGAAGAAAGATGGCTCAAAGATCAGGCATCTAGCCTACTCCAAATATTAGGCATCTAGCCTTTTCTGAATTCTTGACTTTTTCAAGAAGAAGCCATCCCCATGTCGAGCCACTGTTAGCCCCCTATGAATTTTTTGACAAGAAAACAGCGGGGGCTAAACAGCTTTTGAGCCTAAGGAATGCATCTCCCGAAGACACATCATCCTTGAAGCCTCCCCGTGCCTAGGTCCTTTGAAAATCCTCACCGTTATTCCGCTTTAAAAGCCTCTCGTTTTCTCCTCTCCCTCTTCCTCCCCCATTCCTCCAAATCATCCCAAATTCCTTCTAAGCCCCACGAATACCCTTTGTTTGGCCAAATAGCCCCTTTTTACCTCTATCGTTATCCCTTTTGGCCTTAAATTCCATTGAAAACGGGCCAAAAACCCATATTCTTCACATTTCAGTTTTAGCCCTATCCGGCTTAGCCCCAGAACCATTTCCCCCCCACATGACCCAGCGCTAGAACCAGGCGCTAGCTCGAAAAGCACTTAGCGCGATTGGATATCGGGAGCGCAATTAACCGTCAATTTCCTGGCATCCGACGGCCATCGCAAGCACCTTTCATTTCATGTTCGCCCCTCTGATCATATCACAACCGTCGATCTGATCCGCAGATCGATGGTCCATATTTCATCCACCCCGGTGGTCCCGTGCAAAAATCGGTGGTTTCTATCGCACCGCCTTCGAGAGGAGGGCGGTAATTTTTGTTTGGCAGCGATTCCACTCACCGGCCGACACGAGGCCGCATGCACTATTGGGAAACTGCCCTCATCGCGCATTATAGTTCGACTGTGGACCCAGTGCGATATGCACGTACACCGTCCGATCTGAAGCTGTCCATCCAACGGTGATCGCGCCACGAAGATGCTCGGAAGTTAGCCTGAGGCAAACAGGACCCCTAGCCCACCATCAGTCGACCTCCGACGCATTTTCAGCCGTCGATCTCCTCCTGAGATTGGACGGTCCAGATTAAACCAATGCCCCACCTTTGACCGGCCCCACTGCCAGTACTCCACGTCACCCATTTTTATCGCTTTTTCCTCATTTTTTTGGTATTGCGGCACCTGTCCTCCAGGTTTTCACCACGTGTTCTCCGCCACCCCTGGTCTATAATCGGTTCATTTTGTCTATTTTTTCCGCCATTTTGCGTTCTTACCCACTGTTTCCACCATGCTGCACCACTATTCCTCAAGCCTTCCACTGCATCCATCCCCCTCCAGCATGGATTTCTTAACGATTTTGTGTGTTTTGGAGGATTACAGCCGGGCGGAAAACGCCATGATTTATGGTCACTGTTCCAGTGACATAGAGAGCAGAGAAGGCCATTGTCCGAGGCTAATATTGCAGGAAAATGTTTGGGAAGGATTCAACAGCAAAGATTTCATCAATGTACGGTGCTCGACACTGTCAAACCTCCCCAAAACCATTAAAGCGCAGATTTCGCAGACGGAGACAGTAAATGGAGCGGCAAAGAGTATCAGTGAAATATCAGAGAATGTAAGGCTGGTAATTGAATATTGTGAGCCTTAACTCAATAATTAAAGGAAAAATATCACACAGAAGACCTAGGGCACAAAAAACGATATATATTAGTGTCACCATCAGTAGAATGTTCCTACCCGCGAAAGGACGAAGTGCCCATACTATTTTCATTCTATACCATGTCCCTGAGGAAATCTCAGCCCTGAAAAAAATCCTGTGCTATCAGAAGAATTTGTTACATAGTATGGCAGACCTGAAATCATTGATTTGCTTTTGTTTAGTTCATCAGAATTCTACAGAAGTATTACAACAAGTACATAAAAGTCATACCTGGAGTAAATTGCAGCCTGACAAAGACCACTGTTTCATCCAAAGAGTACTGAAGATAAATGCCCAGAATTTAAAATAGAATGGGGCCTTGGCCCTCTTCCTCTTCTGAGTTTTAATGCTACATTTAGTTTTCCATCTACCTCCTCAGCCTCTTTTTCAGCTATAAAATTCATGAAGAAACTCATTGTAAGGTTGTTGATCGGCTATCTGTGAATTGCAAGCTGTTTCTCTTGAGACATGTTCTCTGTGTAAAGTTGTAAGATAGGCCAAGGAAGATGTTTTCAAACTAAATATCAAGCTATTGGTAATGTTGTACTTGACTGGTGTTGCTCTTTAATATGACAAGCACATTTCTTTGGATCCTGATTTAAAGCAGCGGTGATGTTTTTCTGTCTTTGTCTATGTTTTCCTTTTTAGTTCATTACATTTCATTTCTTCTAGCACGCATCAGAAATCTAGCATAGGATTTACCCTTGTTAGGTACCCTATGTTTTTGCTCTCCCTGCCTTCAATGTTTTCTGCTGTATGTGTTATCTAAGGATTGATTTCAAGTTAATTTAACCAGTGTAGTGGTTTCATATGCTGCTAGCTGATGTATGAATTAATGAATCTGCTCTTAGATGTTCTTGGTAGGTTTTAATTGAATGAATTGGGATACTGGGAGTTTAGAACTCTGTCTCTTTCTCACTAGGATCCTTTTCAATTAATTGAAACATTTCAAGTTCCCTAAGTTGGATGCCGAAGCATTGAGAGTTCAAAGTCTCTCTCTGATCTCAGGTTTTCACCTTCGTGTCCAAATCTTTAATGTTTCCTTGTCTAAAGAGTTAGCCTTTAGGTTCTGGATCACAGGTTGTCCAATGGCATGTCCTGTCCCTGGATCTGATTCCTGAAAGGTCACCTTGGAGTTTTCCTTGCTTTCACCTTCTCTCTTACCATTTCATGCCACACTATCATCTTTAAGATCCAATGCTTTAGATGACTAGCCCAACTGAAAGCCTGCACATTGAATAACAAGTAAACCCTTTCCTGACTCCATCGCTTCAATGGTTTCGATGTTCTCTAAATCATACCTCCTTTGCCTAAAATCCTCTTGCTCGTCCTTGTCTTATATTGAACCCTTTCTTTTCCCCATTCCCCTATTCTCATAGGGTAATATTCTTGAGAGTGTGGTAGTAATTTTTTTATTATTTATGATAAGTAATTGATGGTAAGTATTTGATAGGGGTGACATGCATTGATTTTAGTGTAAATGGTGATTTCTAATCCTATTTGGTTGTTTGCACTAGATGCATTAGATATTGGTTTCTAATGATATTTGATTTCTTGCACTAGATACATTGATTTTAATGTAGATGTTTTATAATCCTATTTGATTGCTTGCACTAAATGCATTAAAAAAATTTCAAGTTAATTCTAAATCCTTAAAAAAAGAAAAAACTATACCTAATTTCCTATTTAAATAACTCTTAAACTAACTAATCTTAATGTGTTTAAACCATATATACTAAATTTGTATCCATATCATAGACATGTATTAATACAGAGTGGATATAAAAATCATAAACATGAAATTAATAGAGAGTGGATATGAAAAGAAAAAAAAATTGCTAAAAATTTGTTAACTTCAACAACCATAAAGCACACAACATGTCAACCTATATCTTTACTTATACAGTTATTAATGAACAACAAATTAAAAACATTCTCATAAAACTCTCTAAATAAATACATCATAACACACAAAAATAAAATGTACTTTATACAAGCTAGCTTTCATTCTTATGGGCAGTAATTTATTCAAATAGTTTTGAGTTTATACAAGAATTCATTGATAGGAGCACTAATTTATCAAAGGATTTTCGTCTTTCGTATAGATTTTGTATAGATGGTATTGAATGGCTAATATAAATCTCTAATCCTAAATACAAAATTTTGTAGAAAAATTCAATATATAAAAATTAAATCCCATAAGAAGCAATTCCTAATTAAATGCAAGTACGTCCAATTAAGTGCACGTATGTGTAATATAAGATTACGCCACCAAGAAAAATCCAATATCTAATAATTAAATCCAATCACCAATAAAACTCCAATATCTAATAACTAAATCCCAAAATAAGAACCACCCAGTACTCTGTTTCCAGTTGTCGGAGGCCGGAAGAATTCCAGCAGCCGCAAAACTCTTTGCTCGAGACTGAGAGCTCCAGATTTATTTCCATGGTTTTGGCCTAATTACCTTAATATAGATTCCAGTTATTGAAGCCTCACGCCTGAAAGTCAATAATCAAAGTCCTTAAGCTAACGCACCAAACCTAAACAAGCTCCCTTCAAAACATCCAGCATTCCGCCGTATTCTTAGATGGTCCAATTTTTGCCAGGAATGACGGGACATATCATAAACCCACCTTAATTTTATCGTTCTAGTCCTCGATTCTTCAACCCAGAAGAATCCTGGCCCTCCCCACGCACGATAATCTATTTGATCAGTAGTAGGAGGGGGGATGAATTGTAGCAGTCCCCACACTCTTCGTTCCATATCAAACTTCCATAGCCCAAATTTCATCTTTTGCTGCTCATATGTTTTGCTTAGCACACATAGCTGTTTCTAATGTGTACCAGCGCAAATAAAAGACCCGTTACCGGGAAGAGGAATTGGCTCCTTCCATGCCTCTTCTTCCACATCAAACACAACCGCAACAGCACACACAACCACAGTGTTTACAGTTGAAATCAAGTCAATGCAGAGCCAACACAAGTATCGCTCGTTGACGAGCTGAGCATTGTGTGGAATAAAGATATTTTCACGACATCCATTAATGCATCCTCTTATCGTTTTCCATGTACCTTCTTTGAAGTTGTAAACACGAGAGATAACTCTGTGAGGAGCTGAGAGGTTCCACTAGAGGACGAGCTTGCAGTTTCCACTTTTTCGGTCCAAGGCGATTGCTGCATGCGAATAATTATCGGAATCGCTGCATGCTGCGGGAAGAGTCAAAACCCTGGAGTCGCGGGGAAAGAGAGGGTTAAACACCAATAACTTGTTGTGGTTGAAACAGACGAACCCGTCGCCGTAACCTTTCAAAACCCAGCGGCGGGATCCGTCAAAATTATCCAAGAATAGCGGGCATTGCCACTGAAACATAGCATTCCTTCCTTGTTGCCAAATAAGTAAGTTTGATGTAGGAGGCCGTTCACAAGCCAACGTAAAGACTTACAGAGAAAAACCTAATCCATTCCTTCATGTAGCAGGCCGTTCACAGGCCAACGTAAAGACTTACAGAGAAAACCCTAATCCAAAAGTCGGATTTAAGTGAAAAATGGTAAAATTCTAAAATAGTTACGGTGCACCTTAACCTTTTTTTTCAGAAGAAAAAAACACTGATTATATTATGATATAAAAAGTACATTGTCATATATACATCTCAGCTGAAATGCTTCCAGCGAGAATACCATCATCATTTGGCCAAATATATTGATGTTTGTTCATAGCGTGAACAACCTCAGAAGTAGGCCAACTCATATATGGGGGAGTATATCAACCCAATCACATTATGATCCATCCTATCTAATGGAAATGTGAAGACTGTAGAAGATGTAGAAACAACAAGAAGCAAAAAAGAAACAGCTAACAAAATATGAAAAGCAGATTGATAAAAGCAGTAGTTGTGTCAAAATATGGTAGGCCAGCAGAACAGTATGTTGCCTCTGTAGAAGTTCATCGATATAGATCCTCGCATTTGTGGAAAATCCCGGTGTGAAAATATAGAAGCGTTGCAGTTCCTCATTGTTGTCTATAGAGCAGGCTCGCTTGTTATGATTTATGACAGGCTCCCTTGTTAAATGGACATTATTGCATTCTCCCAAGACATTCTGTTGAACAAGCTCGTTTTTGTATTAATTGGCCAGGCTCACTTGCAAATAAAAATACAGGCTCTTTGATGCAATACCAAAAACAAAAAACATGTGTTCCAGCCCGGATGTTATGTAGGCTCGCTTGTTGCCGAATATATCTGAATATCAAATGGTCAGGCTCACTTGCTTATTGTACACAGGCTCGTTTGATGACATACCTAGCCTTGTATTCCAACACAGTTGTTGTGCAGGCTCGCTTGTTGTATATTATCGCGGATAAAATTGACTTTGTTCAGATATTACCAATTCTAGAGTCGCCCGATTCCCGCCCACTTGTAATTTGTATTGTTCCATGCAGCTCTGTATGTCATTTTATAGGACTGTGAACAATTGTCTGCAAAATTCATATCCCTAAATAGACAGGATCGCCATCATCAATCAATTATTCATGAACTATTATAAAACTGATTGTTATATGACTGCTATTACTATAGCAAATATACTATTAGTCAAAAAAGGGGAAGAAAAGTGTAGATTTTGATCTATCTGGTTAACCTGTCACGGGATTGGAACAGTCAAGTTCCAAACCACCCCTCCATCCCTGTACCTGTAAACATACATAACCCCAAAATTTGCATTAAGACCCTTTTTGGAGAGACCATCGGCCCTTGTGTTATTCTATATGTAGATGTGTATAATAGGTGGGCAGTCCAGAATCTTCCAAAGACGGAGGGTCCTCTGTCTCCAGCCCATTAATCCAGGATTTTTCATCTCATAATTACATGTGATCCATTCAATCACCAACTTAGAATCACCATATATGTTAACATTCTGTAATTGGAGGTCAACGGCTGCCATGAGAGCACCCCACAGGGCCATAATTTCGGATTTGTTGTTGGATCCCGTCCCACCATTCCAAAAGATGTGAATTTTGTCCCTCTGAGATGTTTTAATACATACTCCACACCCCGTGTCCCCTTCAGCAGATACCCCATCAAAGAATAAGACATGTATTGCAATCTCATGTGGTCTGTTTCTATGTGATTCATCGACTATCAGCTGAGAAGGTATAGGCCTACTCTCAATCCATTCCATGATCTTGGTGAATATATTATGAATCCGAAAAGGTCTGTTTTCAAAGATCAGTAAGTTTCAGCCCTTGCATACTTCCCAGATGAGATAAAAAGGAAGAGATTGAAATTTACCGGATAGCTTATCCCATCCATTATGGTTGATATGAAGTCATTGGCCTCCCATGACGGATTCATAAAATATGGGCAAAAGATATTCTAGAGCCCCTTAATCACCGGGCATTTGAAGAATAAATGATTAACGTTTTCACCTTCCTTATTACAGATTGCACATCGATTTGGGCCATGTATGCCACGTTTGTTGAGATTCTCCCAGGTAAGGATCTTATCACGCCACACTAGCCATCCGAAGATTGTAATCTTAGTTGGAATCCCACGCCTCCAGAAAGGACTGTATGAGCAGCCTAGTTGAGGCTCTTGTGACGCAGAAATGAGGCCCCTATATACATCCTTTACGATGAGCGAATTGTTTTTTGTGGGGCTATTCCAGTGGATTTGATCCGTTCACTGAGAATGAAATAGGCCCGAGCCTATTAGAGAGTCTCGAATTCATTCCCATTCATTTGCATCATCCCCATTTAATCTCAATTGGACAACAGATTTAAAAATTGGAGCGCCATATGACCAGCACAGTATAGTCTGAGAGAGAAAGAAACATCCCCTGTGAGAAAGTTGATGAATAAGGCGAGGGGAGTGGTAGACTTGATGTTGAACAGACATAATGCTCTTGAAAGAAAGCGGCATTCTCCCTCCGTCACATAAATACCAAGTCAGGCGATTTATAACATATCCCATCACTTTTTTGAAGCTGTTCCATATTGCTGAGATGTTCCGTGGGCAACGGATATCGTGACATATAAGCTGTTGTAGATAGTCGCCTCCAATATATTTGCACCGTATAATAGTGCACCAGATACTATTCCCATTGATTGCACGCCAAAAGGACTTCATGAGCATAGCAATATTGAAGATGCGGGTATGTAAGATGCCCCATCCACCCTGTTCTTTTGGGCTGCATATAATATCAATTTTGCAAAGGTGAAATTTGTTGACCATTTTTGTGCCCCCCCACAGAAATCTAGCCATATTAGTCTTGATCAAAGCCACAATCCTGGAAGGTAGGTAATATAGATGGCCCTAATAAACCATCAGTTGTGATAAGACGGATTGGACAAGAATGAGACGACCTCCTAATGAAAACCATTTGTATGTCTAGTTACCAATTTGAGCTCTGAAATGCTCTACCATCCACATCCAATCTCTAATCCCTGTATCCACAAGGTTTAATATCTAACCCGTATCCACTGTGCACCTTAACCTATAAGAGCATAGGATAACTGCTTAAATAATGAGACTGCATCTTAAGTTAGAGCATAGTATAACTGTTCAAATACGATACATTTATGCATCCCAAACTGGTAGCATGAGGAGTTCCTTCAAAAACGTGCGAACTGTGAGTTCCATTCAAAATCTGGGGTTCATCTTAAAATTCCTTTACATAATATATATTTAGTAAAGTAGTTTGTAAAGGCGTGTCCGTTGTGGTACACTTACTTAATATTATATATGTGTGATACAATCTCACACAATCAAACATATTTACAACCATATTCATTGATGTGATTAATATATGTTAATACTACTCACACATTATTAATTATTACTTATATATATTTTTTAAATTTTGTTATTAATTACAATATAAATAATAATAATTATAATATTAAATAATAATAATCATAATATTTTATATTTATATAATTGTATTTATTATATTAACATTATTTTTTATATTGATATAATGTTAATATAGTAATAATTATATTTAAAATTATAATATAATTTTCATTTAAAATAAATAGTATATTATTAGTTACAAATAATAATATTATATTAAATCTAAAGGATTACTTCTATATTATTATTTACAAATGATATTATAGTATAATAATATTAGTAATAGTATAATAATAAAAAATTATTAATATGATAAAGCCAACAGATAAAAAAAAAAATTCATTGGACTAATAATATAGACCCAAGAGATTAATAAACCCTATAAATTAATATTTTAAACCTAAAATATTAATAAATTTAATGGATTAAATTATAAATTAACAGAATTATTAATATTATAAACCCAAAGAGCCAAAATCCATGGTTTTAATATTATAAATTTATGGGATTAGTAAATCTATGGGATTAATATTATAAACACAAGTGATCAACAAATCCAAGAGATCAATATTAAACACACAAGGGATTAATAAACACTAGAAATTAATTAAACCAGGAGTATTAATAAACACAAGAGATTGTGAATATTACAAATCGAAAGCATTAATAAACCCTAGGTATTATTAATAAACCCTAATTTTAGAAATATAAACCCTGGAGTTTAAACCCATGGTATATTAAACCCAAGGGATTAAAACATAGAGTTTATTAATTCCTAGTGTTTATTAATCCCTTATGTTTTAAATAATGATTGAAGGCATTAATAACCCCTAAGAATTAATATTTAAAACTCAAGGGATTAACAAAGTGAAGGGATGAAATTATAAACTCATGGAATTATTAATATTATAAACCCAAGACACCAATAAACCCTAGGGTTTAAAACTTAATATATTAAACCCTAGAGTTTAATAATATTAAGGTTAGATATCATTTTTTTTGGGATTTAAGTGTGTTAAGTAAGTCATTCATCTATGACCATTCCCATGAGAGGTAGTCATAACTCACTAATTTCTCATGATGCTTTGAATAGTCCACTTAGCACTCATTGCATTGGGTGGTGCTCACAGGGATGAAAAAGTGATATTGAAACTAGGTAAATGAATCACATAGCGTCAATCATCACTTCTGGGACTTGCACCCAGTAAGCGGGACTTCCCGCGACATCACCCATCCGAGAGCTAGAGGCGATCTAGGTCAGCCAAATTGCATTCAGCCAGCGAAGATGCAAGCAAACATCCAAAAAAATGCTAAAAAATCCTTCCATTTCACAGAATTCAGTCACATCTACAAACAAGAAAATCAGAACTCCAACAAGAAATGATCTTAGGCTAATTGAGGTATGGAAACTGTGCAAGTTCAATGAAAAATTATATAGGAAGATGAGAACCTTTTCCCTATTATGGACCTAACAATGGCAGTCATGTATGCATCATAGAGGAAGGAACATGTGCAATGGTATATCCCATAGCTCTTGTATTGTCCCTCATAATCGCGTACAAGAAAGGTCAGCAGAACCCGTGGTGGCTAAGAAAGACTAAACCAAAATGAAGAACTGAAATATTGAAAAAGGAAACCTCCAAAAAAATAAAAATAAAAACTGAGATGTAGCACCTAAACATAGGAAAACTACACCATGCAATGCAGCCTTATCAATCTTGTCAAGTGTTCATAACATATTTTAACCCAAAGAAGTTTGCAGTGTGCAATGGAGAAGTGTTCCTTTGTGTTCCATAAAGAAACTTCAAAAAAAACCAATTTAAATGGACCCCAGCCCAAGGTATTAGAGCATCTAGTTGTCACCGATGTTGCTATGCAATTGGCTAATTCCATGTCAGCATATGCCCAATTTGAATTATGGTGAGGCACACTAGCCTACAGTGTACACCAAAAGTTAAAAAAAAATTCATACACAAATGTGGAGAGCATGGGCTGAAATGAAACTTCTCTAAGTGAGGCACATTACAACAACTTTACAAGAGATTGCATCCATAAATTTATCAAAGATACGAGCATGTGCTCAATTAAAACTTCTCTAAGTGAGGCACATTACACCAAGTTTACAAGAGATATCATCCATAATTTTATCAAAGATACCATCCATAAATGTGGAAAACCACCCATCGAATATATTTACATGATATTTATACAAAAATTTGATTAAATAAATAAATAGCAACAAGACACTAACACACGTCCTATAAATTGTTCAAACAATGAAAAAGTAAAACGATTTAATGCCCAAACCAAAATTACCTAGATTTTAGTTAAGTTCACTAACCTAAGCAAGATGGAGATCAAAAATCTTGAAAAATGAAATCAACCTCACCCTAAATACTCCTCAAACATCACACATAAACCAACGGATAACCCCCTATCTAGTGCATCCTTTCATTGAATCTTATCAGCTAATAAAAACATTTTCGCCTAAGACCGTATGCAGTGCAGACATGGACCTTAGTGTATGTTTTAAAAAAAAATTCCATTGACTACTAATTTAAATTAGCTCTAATAATAATAATAGAGAGGACATCCACACAACCTATAAACGCTTCAGAACATGATGGTGTAATCCCCAAACCAAAGAAGATTTCAATTCAATTAAATGACTATATAAGCACACATACGAGGGCTTTAATCAACTCACATGAATATATGTCAAATGCATATAAGCAACATCTTTGAAATGCACATACCAAGACTTCAATAAACGCACATGAATACGTGTCCAACGCATATAAGAAACATTTTTCAAAATCACATACTAGGATTTTAATCAACGCATAGTCTACCCGAATCCTTGACCAGCGTACGCGCAAATGTATCACACACAGCCAGATGTATCATATATAATTTCATATACAATGTAAGCCAAAACAAATTTCATATATAATTTCATATACAATATAAACCATCACACACAACCAGATGTATCATATATAATGTCATATACAATGTAAGCCAAAACAAATTTCATATACAATATAAACCAAAACAACTCACACAAAATCATTTAATCGAAACTACACTACAAAAGATCACAACCTAATGACTTAGCATAGATCATCACAAGTCTAATGACTTTTTTTCAGAGAAGAAAAAATGTTGTTTGATTGTATTAATACAGGAAAACAATACATGCGATTTACATTGAGATACAATATGCTTGCTAGAAAAATCAAAAGCAAAGCAAAAATTAACAGGAATAAACTGCAGCTATCCAACAGAGAGAGAAAACTACAAAAATCTAGTTGTTTTCCTTGGGAGGCCATAAACTTTCAGCAAGTAAGCCATAAAAAAGATCAGCATTAATAACCTGCACTATACCAAAGCAAATAAGTATACCAACGATATGAGACTAAGGGAGGGGGAGTGTAAAGGAGCAAACCAGCGAAGACCCCAGCCAGCGCTCAACGTGAACAGCCCCGAAAGGTAAACCCAGACCAATTTTCGAAATCCTGTGCGCCCTCGAGTTTGAATCTCTGAAGATGTGCGGAATAGGAGGGTTGCCCAAGATGTGCCAAAGATGAATCGTTCTGTTGATCCAACCATTGAGACCCGTGGGACGAAAAGAAACCAAAAATTTCATTCCATCAATAACAGCTTTGGAGTCCCCATAGATTGAAAGGTTTGAAATCTGTGGATTGTGAGCAAACCAAAGAAGGCTCCAAAGGGCCAGGAGTTCGGCTCTGGAATTGGTACCCAGCCCCCCATTCAAACTGATGTGGAAACGTTCCTCCTGTGAAAGCTCGATCTAGGAGCCACAACCGCAGACACCAAGCTGTTCAACACCATCAAAAAAACCTATTAGAATTTGGATAGGATGAGGGCGAAGCCGGCGAGAAAGGTCTGTCTCAGGATGCAAGTGGATAACTTGAGAGCTGAGCCAAGTCATGATAGAGAGGTGGATCTGATGTTTCAGAGGAGGGATCCCCAAAAAAATGAGGTTGTTTCTTGCCAGCCATACCTCCCAAAAAAGGAAAAAGGGAAGGGATCTGTAACGCTGATCAATACTACTCCATCTGAATATGCACTGGTCCACACTGAGGGGTCTCCAAGAGGGGTCATGCAGCAATGGCAGAAAGGTAGACCATACCTGCAAAGTAAAAGAGCATGATAAAAGGATGTGCGAGGCAGACTCAGCATCATTATTTCAGAGAGAATAGATGCCAGGTCCCTGATGGCCCCTCTTGAGTAGAATGTCCCAAGTAAGAATCCTGCCTTTCCAAGCTAACCACACAAATAGAATAATCTTGAGAGGGATTTTCCTATTCCAGAAGAGGGTGTTGAATGGAAGTAAGGAGGCATCTGGAAGAGCTGCCGCAAGATTATGGTATAAAGCGGCCACATCAATGGAGTCATTTGAAATCGGGCCATCCCAAATTATGCGGTCACCTGAATGGTTGTGGCATAAACCGACCGCCTGAAGAGAGCGTGCTGCCAACGTCCATTGTTCTGCCGCAAGGCCTGTGAGACCCAACTTTAGAGCATATTACCAAATGGGACATCCTTGCTTCCAAGAAAGGATGAAATGAGAAAGACGGAAAAGGCCTTTCTAGAAAAATTTATGACAAAGCAACTAGGGGATGGCAAAATCTAGACATAAACCTGCAATTCTATCAATCCCAATCAGGATGTCGAGACCATTCCCAAAAAAGAAGGAAAGTATGCATCGAACCACCTGGGCTATGTGCCTGAAGCTTTGGGAAATAATAGAGGCGTGTTGGCATAAAGGAAAACCCATGCGGTAAAAGGGAAGGAGGCCTTCATGGATGCAGTATTTAATCCTGAAAAGAGAAGGCCAAATGTTGGTACCAGAAAGCACATGCCACAAGGATTCGGCCATGAGGGCCATGTTGAAGCAACGAATGTTAAGTAAACCCCAACCCTCAAGCTCCTTTTGTAAGGTAATAAAATCAAGTCTACAGAGATGATATTTTATGTCACCTTTAGCCCCCGACCAGATGAATGAAGCAATGATTCTCCGAATTCGTGTAGTGATGGAGGCCGGGGTGAGAAACAGGTGAGCCCAAAACACCACAAACTGCTGGAGGACCGCTTGTACAAGGACGATTCTGCCACCGAGGGAGAGCCAGCGATTCGACCACAGCCAGAGTCTTTTCTGGAATTTCTCTAACAGCCAGTGCCAGTCCCTGCTTAAATAGCCCACTGGTTTAAGACAAAAACCCAAATACTTAAAACCTGACTCCAAAGGAACCAACGACATATTGTAGAGGCCAGCTATGATAAGAATTTCATTTTTATCCCCCCAACCGGCCACTAACAGAGATTTATTACCATTGATAATAAGGCCAGAGGCTGTCCCAAAATGAGGAAGTATGTAGTGAAGTGCTGACCAATCAGCATAGGAAATAATGCCAAAAATTAGGATATCATCCACACAAAAATAGTGGGATATAGAAATGCTACCAGCAATGTTGATGCCTGAGAAAATTTCTTTGTGCTTCAGTTGTAGAATGTGTTGGCTCAGGCCATCCATTATGAGGATAAACAAAAGCGGAGAGAGGGAGCAACCCTGTCGCAATCCCCTTCCAGCTTTGAAGAAATTTGAGGGTGCACCATTGATAATTATAGCATACCAAATAGGGGCAATACAGGCCAAAATCCAAGCAACATAGTGATCCTTCAACCCAATCTTGAATAACGCAAGGCGCAAAAAATACCAATCTATGCAATCATATGCTTTGAACAGATCAATTTTCATTATGTTACCCTTTAATTTTTTAGAGTGCAGCTAGTGCATCCCCTCCTTCGCCAGCACAATTGCGTCATGAATGCTCTTTCCCGGAAGGAAACCATATTGCTCCTTGGTAATGTGCTTTGGTAGGGGTCCAATTATACGCTTAGATATTACTTTAGAAATGATCTTATAGAGTACATTACACAAGGAAATTGGCCTGAAGTTGAGAAAAGTTAAGGGATCTGAAATATTGGCGATTAGCACAATGAAAGTGGAGTTAATGTCGCCCGGGATCTTCCCAGTGGTTCTGGAGGATTCCACCATTTTCAATAGATCATCTGCCAGTAACTCAAAACAATGCGCATAAAATTCGGCAGGCCACCCATCTGGTCTGAGACTTTTATCAGGTGCAAAATATTTAATGACATCCAAAATTTCAATTTTGGATACCAGAGCATACAATTTTTTATTCTCTGATTCATCAAACATGCAAGGGATTTTCTCCAAAGCCCAAACTTGATCCCCGTACCGAATGCCCTCACTACGCTTGAAATGCTGAGAAAAAAATCTGTGGGCCTCCAATCTGATCTCCTCTGAGCGGTGGAGCAGTGAGCCATCCAATGTTTCTATTTTCCAGATAGAATTGCGATTCTTACGGCCATTTGCATGATGGTGAAAAAAAATAGAGTTTGGTCACCATCCTTGAGCCAGACATCCCGACTTTTGAGTTTCCATATAAGATCCTATAATTTTAATATGGAAGTTTTTTTGTCTTCCAGGACCTTGAGGGCCATCAGAACAGATTCATCTGGTGAGATAGATACCATAGACACGTAAATTTTGCTAATTTCCTGCTCCATTTTTTGGAGATCCAGGATCATCCGAGATTTTTTGTCCTTCTCCTAAGATCTAGTCCAACGTTTGAGAGCTCAAAGCCTCATGGGTAGAGATGGAGTAGTCAAGCTATCGGGAGAGGATTTCCATAACTATTTAATTTTATAGGAGAACTCTGGGTCTTCGAGCCATAACCTATTAAACTTGAAAGGATTGCATATATAAGGAGGGATCGCCTGCCAATGTAGGCCCACAGGATGATGGTCTGAAATGCTGTCTGAAATTACAGAAGAGTGCAGGTCGCCCAAAAGTTCCAAAAAAACTTCATGTACAAGACACCGATCCAGCCTTTTGCCGATAAAATCCGCACCACTTCTTATGTTTTTCCATGTTGGCATCAAAGGCGAGGGGCGTATGTCCACAAGGTGGAAATCCGCAAAAATAGAGCATAGTTTCTCAGCTAATGGGTCCATACGAGAGTGCACTCCCCAACTTTCCGAAGAAGCCAGGGTGGCGTTGAGGTCTCCAATTAGAATCACTTACCATAGAGCAAAGAACAGAGTAATCATATATATGCAAATAGTACGTAGAGTCGAAGGAATGTTAAAATATTAAAACTTTCAATTAAAAATTACAAGGAATGTTTAAATATTGGTCAGGTGTTATATATCACTTATCTGTTAATTTTATTTTAATAATTCTTAAACTAAATTAGTTATAACTTTCTATGACAACCACAAACAAACTTTAAAAACTTAAAATCTAGATTTCACATATAAACAAACATCACGATATAAAGCTCATGCCTAGAAAACCTTGAGAATACATCATACGTCTACACTCTCATTTATGCAATTTAAATTAAAAAACGAACGTCCGGTCATATAAGTTATTGGGCCATATCTTTATGTAAATTGTGCCTTGAGTATTTCTTAGATATACATAATCTTGTTCAGGATAAACAATGGAATTTGAGGAGCCAAACCTCTCCACTTAATCATTGTGGAGACCAAACTTTCCCACTTAACTATTAAACCACATCCAAAAAACTTAAAAATATATTTATAATACCTCAAAATATCTAGCCACTGTGTATTCATGATCTGTCTCCACTATTCATTTCAAACGCCCACCACCAAATGACTTTAGATCCTTATGTGACCTTATGTGAGAGATTTACCAAAAAAAAAAGTTTATTCAAGGAGGTAACCAAGAAACTTAGGAAATTAATTCAAACAATTTAAAGATATGGCTAAAAAGTGCACAACGTTGACCATCTTTACGAGGTTCAACCTCCATGAATATGTCGCACTGATATCTAAAGAGTTCAAAAATAGGAAACATTACAGAGTAGTAAGCAACTAAAAGGAAGAAGCCTACATTTCAAATGGATTTTCTTGACAGTAAAATGAATTACAAATGAATATTTCATGTATGCCCAAATTTTAAATGTAGAATAACACCACTGTGCTTATCCTTTGCAATCATTTTTCACCGTATAACTGGTGGCTTACTCAAATTCACTATCTGATACAACCATAAGATGACTTAAAGGAGATGCAGAGTTTATGTTATCCCTTACTGGTGTTTTAGAAGCAACATTCACATCGTCGAAGAAGTTTTTCGATGCGTTTTGTAAACTTTACCAATGGATGAAATTGTATCTCTCTTGTTGGCACTCTTTCCTCTGGTTTTTCCATTAGATGCATTATGTACCTTGGATGGTGGTGATTTCGTACAAAAATTTGTGTTATTTGTTGCCTTTGAAGATGTTGGACCTGACACTTTCCTATTAGCAGCTCTAATATCTTCGCGTTGTAATGTTTTTAAGAGTGCTTCAAGCTCTTTCAAATCGCCATCTTGATCAGCCTAAAAAAATACAGTCAAGACACCAAATTTCCCTTGAAATCAAACTCTGAATCAAAAGAAAAAATGGTGAGCAAGTAATTTTGCATGCGAATCGAAATCCAGACAGTGCAAAAAAAAATAACCAACGTCCAACTACTAAGAGTCCTTTCATAGAAATTAAAGATTATCAAAAGCAGAATTCCAAAGGAAAAATTGAGAAAAACCTCTAAGCAGCTTTTGTTTTATTGTTAAAAATTTAGCTCGTCCAATTCCATCCCCACATCTCTTCCCATCTTCAGAGTACGCTTTTCTACGTGGAGGAGGGTTTCTTGTCCAACACAATTTTTCATCCTCGACGTACAAATAAGAAGATATTTTGCATACAAATCCTACTCAAACCTCATACACCATTCAATTTTCACAAAACAATGCCAAAATCAATCAGAAAGCACTGATGAGTTTGTAAATTTAACCTTCCAATCCCATGCTGGTTCATGTTTTCTAATTGTAATATCAGTTGCATCCTTCAACTCATTAATTTTCAGTAACGGGTGGGGCCGGTCCCCACATTCATCACTACCAGATACAATCAGTTAGAAAGTATAAAAGACAGAGGTATAGGAAATAAAAAAGAGAACAGATTCATTCTGAGTTGTAATGGCAACAGTAATCAACCTTGTCCAAGGGGCAGGTTCATTGTCACAACAGACAAACAAGTACCTGCAAACTTTATATCCCTGAAACCAAATGCTATAGACAAATAATATGACTTGAGAAACATAAAAATTACTAGAAAAACCCAAGGTCAAATCAAGAAAATCTTGACATAATATGGTGAGGTTATGAAAAGCACAATTGTATGCACAATCTTTCAACATTGAATACCAGATTCAGAACCACAGCTAAGTACTTGCTACTAGATCTTATACAAACGAAAATTACAAATTCCACATGGAACTAGACACAAAGCGAGCAATTAAGCTATATTGTTCCAAACATAAAACCTGTGCAAAAAGGATAAGAGATCTCAAAATACAAGTTGGAAGAAAAACAACTTACCATTTAGCTAATAATCCTAACCTCAGTTCCTTTCTTACGCCAACATTTTTCAATTCTATATATGCCATCATACCTAACACCACTTTCTAGTGTATAAGATGAACACTTCTCCTTATGAGACCTGAAACTGACTTACAAATATCCAAATTATAATTACGTTAGCTATATAATAAACGAACGAAAGCCTGAGCCTAACTGATTATAAGTTAAACCACACATGTAGATATCATGCCTTATCATAGTTTCAAGCTAAGAAAATTAACTACGTACTTGACAACATGGAGTGGATGACTCATCTTCATTAGGGTAATTTTGAGGTCTAAAATAGACCTCTTAAGGAAAATGTACAATCAAAATTCAATTTAGGAGAACCAATCACATTTTAGGAGATGACATCATCCCTAATGGTTGAGGTGGCATTGTTTGAGTTAAAGGTACTTACTTGTCACATTATCAATGGTGGATAAAAACTCATGGTTAACCATGGTAGTGCTCTAAGTACTTTTAAAGTCAAAGTAAAGTACTCATAATAAATGTCATTTCACATTTTTTGAATAAAAATACATTATTGTCATTTCATATTTCTTGAAAGAAACAATGCATATCCTTTATAGATTATTATATTATATTAATTACATGTTATTATACAATTTAAATAATATAAATTTTAATTAATAGCATATAATATAATTAAGAATTTATAAATTTATATTTATATTTTATTTTAAGTTATTTAAGTACAAAGGACAAATGCATTAGTTGTTCAATGATAATTATTTTTTCTTTAAAATATCATTCTTATTTGTAGTCACATCAATACAATTTTTTTATTAATTTTATTTTGGTACAACTTTTGAATTAAATTTAACTATGGTTACATGGATTGTGGTGCAAAAAGTGAATTGCAAATTCATAAATATTATTTTATTGGTTTAGCTATTATTTTATTATTTCCTTAGGAGGCCCATTTTAGATCTCAAAATTCCCCTAATGACAGCTAAGTCGCAATGCCTCATTAGATTTATCGAACTTCTTATCAAAATATTGCTCCTTATTTGTTCTCTTGTTCCCACTCAGATCTCCTCCACAACTGTTGAGAACATAGCAAAGTCATAACTTTTTATCAGAGTACGATACCAAAAAGTGGTAGCAATTTTAGTATCATTGGCATTTTTATTAACAAAAATTCAATAACAATAGTGAAAAGAATTTCTATGTCACAAAAGCATGTAGATTGTGCTTTCATCGTAAAGACATAACCCTTCCTAGATGCTTAGTTTTCAGCAAAAAAAATGCATATGTTCCAATATAAAGAAACCATTCACCATGGTCCTCATCATCCTCATACCCACCAGAAGGTGCTACAGACTGAGCACCATAGTCACACTGCCCATAAATACTAGCAACGTGAGGAAGATGAGTAACCCATTGCCTTCATTCCATTATGTCTCCCCAGCATTCTCCCACAAGCACACCCTAGTGTTGTTCTGGATCATTCTTTGGAAGTATTAGACCAAAGTGATATGGTGGAACAGTAGCAAAAATTCATCCACTCGCTGCATTTGATAAACCTTTGCGTTTTTCAAGTTCAGTCATAAAAGTTTTATTAGGCTTGTCTTGATTCAGAATGTACGTGTAAACTTTCGGAGGTCCATATTGGGATTCACCAGCATTCACTGCAGCTTTTGTCATACAAATAGCTATTACAAGGGAATCATTGATTCTGGGCTGAGAGGCCATTTTGGAGGGAATAGGAAATCGTAATTTTTCATAGTTCTTCTTCCCCTGTCCCATCCACCATTGGAAGCACTTCAAGCAGAAATTGTGGCCACAAGGAGTCTACGAAAAAGAGAGAAACATAATATCGGAAAAGAAACCACTCATTTATTCCAATTACAGAATTTTTACTAGCAGAAAACAGATGAAATAAACAGTAAAAATAATTTATTTCAAGCCTTGAAAATCTATATTTTGCTAAGCCTTATTATTTATAGATATCAGTATTGTTTGCTGGAAACCACACCTGCAAGCTGAATGAGGATTAAACTAGTAATATGCATTTAACTTGTAGGCACAACAGAATACAAAGAAAAGAAAAATAGCAATCGATAAATTTACTAAATGAAGTAAATAATAGATTCCAAAAAGTGACTACATATTGTGCATAAATAATCATTGCAATCAAATCCCCATCCTGAATACATAATAATGTCCTCTTGTAAATCAAGAAATATCATATGATCACAACCATAATAACATCTCATATTAGATGTGTTAAAGAAGCATACAATTAAAACCCCCACCATTAAATTGGAAATGTTATAACCCTTTTATCCATAGTAAAGTAGGTTGTCGTACTAGTATATATCCTGAACACAATCAATTCATAACATGGACACCATGGATTGAAAAACTCTAGAAAAATACACACAATCATGTCAACCATAGTTTTAGAACTCCGACTCAGATTCGAAACCAATTGAAGGTTGATTCTGACTCCAGTGATGACTCATTATCGACTCGGCCTAATTGATTTTAATGACTCGATCATTGTAAAAAAAACATTAAATATTTTTTTTTATGAAAAAACCTATTTTTAAAGATTTTCATTCATGTTTTCAAACTCAAAGCATTAAAATATAGAGAGAAAACAACTTATGATCAAAGTATATATATTATGTCAAAATGGCACCCAGTGCACTGTCCAATACATGTAATATATAGATAACAGAACAAAAACACATAACCAAGGAGGCTCTAAATGGCCTCTACAACAAAACATCACTAGTCACTACTGTTAAACAAGCCAAGATCATTTGGCTCAGACTCTGAATCAAAGTCAGACAGGGAAATCCATGGCTTCATTTGTGGGTCTTTTTAGTTGAAATATGGATCCAACAGTGATTTATTTTGATAATCATAGTTGTATCAAACTCTCTAAGAATCAAGTATTTCATGACAGGTCCAAGAAAAATGATATTAGGTACCATCATTTGTAGTGTTGTGTGTAGAGGAAAATTATGATGCTACAGTACATTCCAACTGAGGAGAAGGATGAAAATATCTTGAAAAAGGCATTTTCAAGAGAAAAATTTGAATCCACAAGTGTAGGATCTGGGTGGTGCAAAATCCCTTTCCTTCTAAGAAGGAATGTTAGAAATTGTAGCAAGAAAGGCTCAATTTGACTTGTGCCTTAGTCAAATTGAGTAATTCAATTTTCCGCATCAGCAAGATGACTTGGATTGTAGTTTTCTAGAGTGGCATGGCCTTGTCTACTATTTAAGTCATTAAATTCAAGTTATAATCTTGGATTAGAGTTGTTCATGTAGTGATTTTTAAAATTTAGCAATCTAGTTCAATTATTTTCATTTGAACTCAGTTAATCGATCCCAAGTCATTAGTTGAGTCAGTTGACGATCGGTTGAGTAGTAAAATTTTTGTTAACTCATCGATCTCTAATTTGAACTATTCAATCAACTAAAAATATCCCAGACATGCATGGAAAGACAAAATGGAATTTTTGGCATTTTATTTATGAAAATAATTGAAATTAGAAGAAAAGGAAGGTGAAAGGTCATAGGTTTCATGTGAAGAAGAAAATGAAAGAAAATAATGGAAAATGAAGAAAACAGAAGCCTCATCGATAAAAAGGCTTTTGATTATCAATTGGTACCTTTTATCAGTTCAGTTTTGGAGCTCTCTCTCCATTCTCTCTCCCACACTCTGGATACTTAAGAGTTTTCTTGGAGCATTTCGGCATTGGATATATAAAGGCAAAGTGGAAAAAAAAAGCAAACAAGGAAGAGAAAGATCAAGCAGCTACAACGGGTTTACTTGCAGGTGTCATATGTGTTTTCCTTGTTAGATTTGGCATGCATGGTTTTACATGTATTATCTTGGTTCTCTTTTTGTCATTGGCATGGGTTTTTCTAGGTGCGACAGTGTTCTCAAGCCTTGCCTTGCCATTCTGGATACCCATGGTATGATGAGGTTCTCATGTTTTAGTTGAGCTGGATTTCCGGATGGATTCAAAACTAAGTGAGGTGGATATCTGAATGAAAGAACGCATGTCCTAGTAATCCCTGAACCAGACTATGGATTGCAGTAAATCCATTGGCCTAGTAACCCCTTAATCAGACTGTGGATTGCGGTAAAGCCAGGTATTATGTGCCTCAGTGGGCTTAGGAATCCTCGACCGGTGAATGGCAAGATATACAGTAAAGCCTAGAGGTGGGTGCTCTCCATCATGCCTATGAATCCCGAGATGGGATATATAGTAAAGCCTAGAGGGTGGAGTCTAAGTTAGGTACTGATCAAGTGTGGATTATGCTAAAGCCTAGAGACTAGGAGAAAGGAACATTCCTCACAATGTAGTTGGAGAAATCCAGTGGCATACATGCTTGTTTTTCCCTAGTGATCTAGTGGAGATCATGGTAAAGCCTGGTATTACATGTTTATTGTTTTTTCCTAGTGATCCGGTGAGAATTGCAGTAAAGCTGGTTTCTATTGATGAGGGTGAGGTGGTTTAGCCTTGGGAAGCCATGGTTGGTTTTGATTTGAATCCTACATTCATGCTTGGAATATCGCATGGGGGTGATTGGCTTAAATAAAGATTTGGTTCAGACACTCTATGGTCGGGTGGAACGTGGAAGTCCCAAACCTGATTGGCCTTTGCATACATTAATATGAGGTTCTTTCTCCTTTATCCTTGATATTTTTGTTTCTATTATGTTGGTTATAAACATGTATTATGACAATGATGATGTATGGCTCTCATTATGTTTTGATTTGTAAATGAATGAGCAATGAATATATGACCTAATATATGATAATATAGTTAATGATATAAGACATAGTGCTTCCTAGCGCTTCTCAAATAAGTATGAGACCCCTATTTGTGACATGTTTGACGAAATGTATGTCATGGCTAGTAAGAGTCTAGTCAAGTTCTTGTTCAAGTGATTGCATTTATATCATTGTTCTGATGGTATCTTTCAATTCTTGAAGTGTCATGTATTATTGAGCAATAACCTGAGCCCTAGAACTGAAAGAATGACACAAAAATCGAGGTTGCAAGCATTTAAATTATTTTTTTAATCAATTTATAACAGTATAACATAAATATAATAATTTAAAATACAAAATTTGCAAAAACCACTTTTTTTAAAATATAATATAATTAAACTAATCTTTAATTTCATATATAATTTCACATACAATATAAACCAAAACAACTCACACAAAATCATTTAATCAAAACTACACTGCAAAAGATCACAAGTCTAATGACTTATCATAGAGCAGAGAATAGAGTAATCAAATATATGCAAATACTACATAGTCAAGGAATGTGAAAATATTAAAATTAAAAATTACAAGGAATGTTTAAATATTGGTCAGTTGTTATATATCAATTATGTGTTAATTTTATTTTAATAATTTTTAACCCAAATTAATCATAACTTGCTATAAAAAAAATAGATAATCAAATATGCAGTCACAAACAAATCTTAAAATCTAGACTTCATATCTAAACAAAACATTAGAGTATAAAGCTCGTGCCTATACTAGAAAACCTCATGATAAACCATACATATACACTCATTTACGCAATTTAAATTAAAAAACGAACCTGCAATCGTATAAGTTACTCGGCGAGATGTTTATGTGAACTTTTTTTTCAACTTAAAATTGTGCCGGGAGCAATTCTCATGTATACATAATCTTGTCCAGGACGGACAATGAAAATTCTCAGGTATACATAATCTTGTCCACGATGGACAATGAAACCTATAAGATCAAACTTCCCACTTAACCATTAACCAATAGACCACGTCCAAACAACTTAAAAATATATTTATAATACCTCAACATCTAGCCATTGCATATTCATGATCAGTCTCCACTGTTCATTTCAAAGGCCCACCACCAAATGCCTTTAGATCCTTACGTGAACTTGTGTGAGAGATTTACTAAAAAACCGTTTCAGTCAAGGAGGTAACCAAGAAATTTAGGAAATTGTTTTAAACACTCTAAAGATATGGCTAAAAAGTGCACAACCTTGGCCATCTTTACGAGTTCAACCTGCATGAATATGTTGTACTGATATCTAAAGAGTTAAAAAATAGGACACATTACAGAGCAGTAAGCAACTGAAAGGGAGTAGCCTCCATTTCAAATGGATTTGCTTGACAATAAAAAGAATTACAATTGAATAAAAAGAATTATAATTGAATTACAATTCACCGTATAATTGTTGGCTTACTCAAAGTCACTATCTAATACAATTACAAGGAGACTTGAAGGAGATGCAGAGTTTACGTTATCCCTTATTGTTATTTTAGAAGCGACATTGACATCATCAGAAGCAGTTTTTCGACGTGTTTTGTGAACTTTACCAATGGATGAAGTTGTGTCTCTTTCTCTCTTCTTGGCACTCTTTCCTTTGGTTTTTCCATTAGATGCATTTTGTAGCTTTGAGGGTGGTGATTCCATAGAAATAATTGTATTATTTGTTTCCTTTTAACATGATGGATCTGACACTTTCTGATTAGCAGCTCTAATCTCTTGGCGTTGTAATATTTTTAAGAGTGCTTCAAGCTATTTAAAATCACCATCCTGATCAGCCTTTAAAAAATACAGTCAAGGCACCAAATGTCAACATATAACCTACTAAAAATTAAAAACCATCAACATACCATTCCACTCAATTTCAAACGAACTCTTCGGAAACCTACCAGCAGATTCGTCAAAAGTTCTTCCGAGCAACGAGGATACTTGTTGTGAAGCTCCTTGATGGAATTTTCTTGATCTGCATTCATAGACATTTTATTCACATGTGCCTGGAGATTTTTGTCACCAACATCCTCAACCTCAATACCCTTCTCTTGTTCTGTATTTTTTTGGGGATTCTAATGTGCTGGCAGGGACAACCTTGGGCTCCTCGGGACCTTCTGCTTGCTACTACTTTACACGCTTTTCATCTACAGCTTCATCATTCTTAATGCCCTCAGTCTGATCTTGATCTTCCTCATCCCCACTATCACTCCCAGACCCATCCTCAACCCTACCTTCAACCCTACCTTTTAAGAGATCTTATTACATCCTCCATTTTTCTATTCACCTACAAGTACAATGATGTTCCACAAGCATATACAAACAACGTTCAGAGCTTCATTAATCAACAGACCTCATTAGCTAGCTCTAAGGCTTCAGCACTCAAGTTGTACTTCAGCACATGTTTCCTTTCAGAATTAGTGTCTAAAACATTTATATCATCTACCATAGGAAGTAAGATAACACAGAAAATATCAATACCTGAGGTTTTACAGGAAATTCAGTAATGTCTCCCTGGCAAGATGGGCACTTCTTGGAAATATTTTGCGCTCTCAATGAACGCCCACCAACACCACTACGCTCTCGCACATCTTGTTGCCTAGAAAAAATACCTTATAAGCATGGCTTACAAAAATTATGTCCACAAGGGGTAGAAAGTGGAAGAGTCAACACTTTCTTACAAAGACTGCAGATAAACTCTGCACCACAACAGCTACAACAGCATTTAAGTTCCCTTTGCATAGAATTCAGAATTCACAACCAATGACTGAAATCAAACTCTGAAATAAAAGAAAATAATGGTGTGCAAGTAATTTTGCATGCAAATGGAAATGCAGACAGTGCAAAAAATAATAACCAACATCCAACTACTAAAAGTCATTTCATAGAAATCACAGCTTATCAAAACAATGCAAAATCAGTCAAAAAGCACTGATGAGTTTGTGAATTTAACCTTCCAATCCCATCCTGGTTCATGTTTTCTCATTGTAATATCAATTGCATCCTTCAGCTCATTAATTTTCGGTAACGAGCGGGGCTGGTCCCTACATTCATCACTATGTTACAGAAACAGATACAATCAATTAGAAAGTATAAAAGACAGAGGTTGAGGAAATAAAAAAGTTATAATATTCATTCAGAGTTGTAATGGCAACAGTAATCAACCTTGTCCAAGGGGCAGGTTCATTGTCACAGCGGAAAAACAAGTACCTGCAAACCTTATATCCCTGAAATCGAATGCTATTTATAAATAAGATGACTTAAGAAACAGAAAAAATACTAGCAAAACCCAAGGTCAAATCAAGAAAATCTTGACATAATATGGTGAGTTTATGAAAAGCACAGTTGTATACACAATCTTTCAACTTGGAATACTAGATTCAAAACCACAGCTAAGTACTTGGTACCAGATCCCATACAAACCAAAATTACAAATTCCACGTGGAACTAGACACAGAGCGAGAGATTAATCTATATTATTTCAAACATAAAACCTATGCAAAAAGGATAAGAGATCTCAAAATAAAAGTTGAATAAAAACAACTTTCGATCAAAGGTTCCCATTTAGCTAATAATCCTCGCCCGAATTCCTTTCTTACGCCAGCATTTTTCAATTCTATATATGCCATCATACCTAACACCACTTTTAGCTAATAATCCTCACCCGAATTCCTTCCTTATGCCATCATTTTCAATTCTATATATGCCATCATACCTAACAACACTTTCTGGTGCATAAGATGAACACTTCTCCTTATGAGATGTGAGACCGATTTACAAAGATCCAAATTAAAATTGTGTTAGCTACATAATGAGAGAACTGCAGCCTGAGGCTAGCTGATAAGTTAAATAACACATGTACCTGACAACACGGACTGGATAACGCATCTTACAGCTAGCTCACAATGCCTCAGTAGATTTATCGAACTTCTAATCAAAGGATTGTTCCTTATTTGTTCTCTTGTTCCCACTAAAATATCTTCCACCACTGTTGACTTCCACCACTGTTGAGAACATAGCGAAGTCATAATTTTTTTATCAGAGTACGATATAAAAAATAGTAGCAATTTTAGTATCATTGTCTTGTTTATTAATTAAAAAGCAATAGCAATAATAAAAAGCATTTCTATATCACAAAAGAATGCATCTTATGCTTTCATCGTAAATAAATAACCCTTCCTAGATGCTTAGTTTAATCAAAAGAACCTTCATACTTTCCAGTATAAAGAAACCATTCACCATGGTCCTCATTATCATCATACCCACCAGACAGTGCTACAGACTGAGCACCATAGTCAGACTGCATCGTGAGGAAGATGAGCACTCCACCGTCTGCATTCCATTATGTCTCCCCAATATTCTCCCACAAGCACAACCTGGTGTCATTCTGGATCATTCTCTGGAATTATTGGACCAAAGTGATCTGGTGGAACGGTAACAAAAATTCGTCCACTAGCAGCATTTGATAAACCCTTGCGTTTTGCACGTTCGGTCATAAAAGCTCTATCAGTCTTGTCTTGATTCGGAATGTATGTATAAACTTTCAGAGGTCCAGATTGTGATTCACCTGCATTTGCTGCAGCCTTTGCCATACATATAGATGTTACCAGGGCAACATTGATTCTGGGTTGAGAGGCCATTTTGGAGGGAATAGGAGATCGGCATTTTGCACATTTCTTCTTCCCCTGTCCCATCCACCTCTGGAAGCACTTCAAGCAGAAATTATGGCCACAAGGAGTTTGGGAAAAAGATAGAAACGAGATATAAGAAAAAAAACCACTCATTTATTCCAATTACATAATTTTTACTAATGGAAAACAGATAAAATAAACAATAAAATAATTTATTTCAAGCCTTGCAAATCTATATCTTTCCAGGTATTATTATTTCTAGATATCCTACTGTCCACTGGAAACCACACCTTGAAATTGAATGAGGATTAAACTAGTAAGATGCATTTAACTTACAGGAACGACAAAATATAAAGAAAAGAAAAATAACAATCAGTAAATTTACTATACCAAGTGAATAATAGATTCGAAAAAGCGACTACATATTGTGCATAAAAAATCATTACAATCAAATCCCCATCCTGCATACATACTATTACATAATAATTTCCTCTTGTTAAATCCAGAAATAGCACATGATCACAACCCTAACAACATCTCAGACTAGATGTGTTAAAGAAGCATACAATTAGAAGCCCTGCCATCATATTGGAATTTTCATAACCTTTCTATCCATAGTAAAGAGGGCTATCATACTAGTATATATCTTAAACACAATCAATTCATAATGTGGAAACCTTGGATTGAAAGACTCCAGAAAAATACACACAATCACAACTAGGGCATAATCGCATGTTCGATTTGTTAACCAAGCATACTAACATAAATTACAGCAATTGAATAGTAGTTTTCATAGCCTTTCAAACTAGATTGAACAACTATACATACACCATGTAGAAACTAGATTGAAAAACACTCCAACTCTTTTAGAATAAGTAGCATATTGTTAGGAATTATGATTGTCGTTACACCAAAACCCGCAGGTATTAGTCAACGATCACATCGCCAGAGATAAGGATCCACAAGAGGTGGTTATTCCATGTCGCGAAGCACAGCAGGGAGCGTCATTTTATCCAATTTCCAACAATATCCCCCAAACGTGAGCCATATATGTATCAAACTTGTGACCTACGCTCTAATACCACTTGTTGGGAATCATGATTGCCATTACACCAAAACCCGCAAGTATTAGTCAACGATCACATCGCCAAATATAATAATCCACGAGAGGTGGTTAGTCATGTCACGAAACACACGGGGAGTGTTGATTTATCCAATGTCACACATACTCTTGACCAGATTTATAAAAAAATGCAGGCAATCACAACTAAATATATCCTTAAAATTGTACACAATCACAACTACATATATCCAGAAAAATACACAATCAATCACAACTAGAAGAGCTTTGCACACTATATCTCTTAAAACGAGCATAAAAATAAAAATTCTATCATTGCATTGTAGTTGGCATAGCCTTTCAATCCAAATAAAGCGAAGACCGTAAGACCTGTGTATATCCTGAAAAAAATAGATTCATCGTGTCAAAAATATGGATTGAACAAAAGTCCACCTAAAATATGGATTGAACAAAACTCTGCATCTTTTAGAATAAAAAACATGTTGTCCAAATTTATCCAAAAACCATGACAGGTTAACTGTGACTTGCCAGGTCAGTGAAATTAGGGTTGTCATTACCCCCACCAGGGTTCTAGTCCCTCCAATGACATTTTCCTCACCTATGCACATGCTTGTTTTGGCACACGTGCATGTAAATCAAGTTGGGGCTACGTGCAATTCATGAGAACTTTGCAGGATATTTAATAGTCGAGCATTGTAAACGAGTTTTGCTTCGTTGAACATGTTCTCACATTAAGAAGATGCACACCTACGAAATTTGGATATGCATTTCATAAGAAAATAAATCATAACAGGGATTAGTGAAACCATGTCAAATGTTGTAAAGTTTTTCACTCCATTGAACATGTTCTCATTTTAAGAAAATGCACACTTTCCACATGGATGTGTGTTTCTCAAGCAAAGAAATCATTACAGGAATTACTGAAACTACGTCAGCAATGTACATATGAGGATATAGTCATTACGGATAAATAAGAACCAAAGCTGGATCATGGAGAACCAATATTTGTTATATCCACAATCAAAGCCTCGCACTGCATTCAACCAACACAAAAATGAAATATTTCAGATATTTCTTTAGGGCATCATGTGCCCCACCCTTCAAAATCTAAATTTTTGAAGGTCTCAAGGGGAAATAGTTATCCCTCAATCAATGGATTAATTAGATTTCATATACTTCTATAAGGCATCCCCTACCCCACCCTTCAAAATCTAAATTTTTGAAGTTCTCAAGGGGAAATACTTATCCCTCAACCAATGGATTAATTACAAATCATCAGGGCATGGAATATTTTGCATGTACTAAGAAGGGGGAGAAATATAAATGTAATGGCTGCAAACTCAAAAGTAGAAAATGACTAATGCAGCCCCGAGTCTTGGAAATCACCAAGCGGGTTATTAAAGGGGACTTGTATATGATAATAGAAAAACTTGAAAATTCCACTTCGGAATGATTTTGAAAAGATAGGTCAGCCAAATTGCATTTAGCCAGCTAAGATGCCAGCAGACATCCAAAAAAATTCTAAAACAACCTTCCATTGCACAGAATTCAGTCACATCTACAAACAAGCAAATCAGAACTCCGACAATATCACAAGCATTGATCTTAGGCTAATTGGTGTATGGAACCTATGCAAGTTCAATGAAAAATTATATAGTAAGATGAGAACATTTTCCCTATTAGGGACCTAATAATGGCAATCTTGTATGCATCATAGAGGAAGGAACATGTGCAATGGTATATCGTATAGATCTTGTATCGTCCCTCATAATCATATAAAAGCAAGGTCAGCAGAACCCATGGTGGCTAAGAAAGACTAAACAAAAATGAAGAACTAAAATATTGAAAAAGGAAACCTCTAAAGAAAAAGAAAAAAAACTCAGGCGTAGCACCTAAACATGGGAAAACTACTCCATGCAGTGTAGCCTTTTCAATCTTGTCAGGTGTTCATAACAAATCTTAACCCAAACAAGTCTGCAATGTGCAATCGAGAAGTTTTCCTCTGTGTTCTGTAAAGAAACTTCCAAAACAACCAATTTAAATGGACCCCAACCCAAGGTATTAGAGCAGCTAGTTATCACAGATGTTACTATGCAATTGGCTAATTCCATGTCATCATATGCCCAATTTGAATTATGGTGAGGCACACTAGCCTACAGTATACACCAAAAGTAAAAAAAAATGTTTCATACACAAATGTGGAGAGAATGTGGTCTATTAGAACTTCTCTAAGTAAGGTTGATCAGTTCATAAATGTTGCTCAAAATTCAAGTTACAGGATTGGGTTGAAACTAGGATGGTTGTGTAGATCTTGTCTTCCCGATTCTGGTGCTGCAAACGGTTCGAAAAATTGATCTCGTATGAAGAAGATATCGCGTTTTGATTGAAATGCCAAACAGATAAATTTTTGAAAGTTTGAATAGGTTTGACTGGGATGCACAGTTAGCAAGGTGGAGGTACAGTAAGCAAAAAGAGAATATTCTGAGGAATATTCCTTCCTCAGAACCAATCAGGGTTTGACAAGTGTCAGGATTATATTAGAAGGTACGAGTTTGGAAGGCCAATCAGGAGCTGCCACATGGCTAGCCCTTAGGCCACCACATGGCCCTACACTAGCAAATTAAAATTTTGAGGGTCTGCAAGGCTCGATCCCAAGACCTCCTGCCAGGCGCGCATAAGCTTTACCACCCGAGATACACGTTGTTTCTTAACCGTATTGCTCATAGGTTATATTTGTTGTTTAATGAAAAGGTGTGTATGGTTTGGGAACCGTCGACGGTCCCAACCCGCCAGCAGTTCCAACACATATATCACATTGCAACGTTAACATAACCACCACCCCACGGTCTGCGCTAACCACCACAACTCATCCACAGTTTAAGTTTCCAACCATAGTTTATATCGACGATTCCGCTAACCACCACAATCCGAGGTTTGGGGTTGGCATGTGGCCACCCCAACTGCTAACTCTAAATGCAAACGATCATTTTGGCAAAATATTTGGAGAGGTGCATTTGTGGCAGAAATTTGCTAATTTAGCTCCAGTTAAGTGGAGTTCTCCACTTTTAGTGGAGCTTTTCTAGGTGAAACTGGGCAAAAGAGTAGTAGACTCAATTTTCAACCATTCTAAGTGAATGAAGAGTCATTTTTTACTAATTGGAGAATTCTGGAGTCATTGGTGTAGATAAAAAAACCATTAGAGCATTGTAACTACATGTAATGGCAAAATTTTGAGCATAATGAAAAATAGACATGTCATTGGGAGTTGGACCAGCAGATGTAGCCTAGGAGGGGTGAATTGCTTCATCATGCCTGCTGTGTAAATTTCATGTGGTGACTTATTTCTCTATCTTATACTGTTGTTCATTGTTATTTAAGCTTGTTTTATGCTTCTAATTCACTAAAAATCACCTACAATTCATGGAAAAATACCTCAATCCCTATGAAAACTAATGAACTGATTATGCACATGTTTTTAAACTAAAAAGACACTTAGCACAACAAAACTAGTACAGTCATTTCAGATCAGATTGGTATGAGAGCTAGAGTTTATTCTCTGGTGTGGTTTAATGCAAATAATTGTTTAACTTTTTTCAAGTTTTATATGCTTACAAGGCTCAAGTTCAAAAGAGGAGAAGGCAAATTGGTGGAAGCAGAAGGGTCTCAAGAAGAGCCAAAGCAAAGGAGAGCAAGATTTCCACAATCTCCACCACCTAGTTCACCTTCTAAAGAAGTAGAAGCTCCATTAAGCATGCCTCAAGAGGAAGGAGAAATTCATGAAGAAGTTGACCCTAAGGAGGAAGAAAGAGTGTTCAGGAAAGCATTCCTTGACATGACTGAGATGGTTCGAATCCTTTATCACGAAATGAATGAGAGACTAGAAGGAGAATGATCTAAACTTCACAAGGAAGGACAAGGATCTTCAAGAGGTCATCATGATGAAGATAAGTCAAAGAAGAGAAATGGAGGAAATGGAGGCAATGGAGAGCCACCATCCTCACCCTCATCATCATCATCCTCTACGGAGAGCCATCATCCTCACCCTCATCATCATCATCCTCTACTTCTTCTTCAGTACATCAGCCACACAAGTCAAAGAACATTGGTAAAAGTCCTTTTTTAAAACTTTATGTTAAGTTCGAATTGCCTATGTTTAATGGTGAAATAAATGCAGAAAATCTTGATAATTGGATTAGGCAATTGGAGGTCTATTTGAGAATCTGGAACCTTCAAGATGATGATAACAAAATCCAATTAGCTTCATTGAGAATGGAAAGTGCAACACTTGTTTGGTGGGAAGAAAAGACAAAGGAGGAAATCAAGAACCATGGTAATATTATTCTATCATGGTTAGATTTCATTACTACTATTAAACAACAATTTTATCCATTAGCTCATATGCAGAAAGCCATGATGAACTGGCAGAATTTTAGGCAATTAAAGGGACAAAATGTGCAAGAATACACCAAAGAATTTAGGAGAAGATCTCTCTTATTAGGGGTAGATTTGCAAAGCCAATATACTTTTCTCAAGTACATAGGAGGCCTACATAGCTACCTAAAACATACTATTCTCATGTTTAACCCCACCAGTTTAGATGAAGTATGTGTTCAAGCCACACATCTAGAAGCTAGAGGGAAGAATATTTCTGAAGACGGTAGAAAGAAACCTTTTAAGGGTAAAGCCAAGGAACAAACCTTAAAAGGTAAAAAAAAAAAAATGCATCTGTTAAGAAAGAGGGAGAAAAAATGGTTTGTAAACATTGTTCAAAAGAAGGCCATGACGAAACTCATTGTTGGCAATTACATCCTGAATTGAGGCCAAAGAAACCCAATAACAAATGGAAACAAAAAACTACTGCTACAACTCAACATGATTTAGGATATGATTCAGGTGATGAATCTAAGATTACAGCCATGGGATTGAATAACGTGAAGGGAAAATAAATTGAAACTAAACCCAGTACCAGTACATCAAATTGTCACATAAACCCTCCAAATGAAGAAGAAAGAATAGAATTGTTTCATGTGAGGGTCATATCCAAACATACCAAGACTACTGGACATTGTCATGTTGGGTCACAAGCAAACTTAATCCCCAGAAGATTTGGTCACCAAACTCTAACCTTGAGACCAAACTGGGTTATCTCAAAATCATATCCATTAGGTTAGATTTGTATGATGCAAACTCCATGATTTTTAAAGAATGAGACAGTGGTTTCAATCACTGCCAAACTTTGTTGATGTCAGCCTGGACTAGATGTAGTTCATTACATCATCAGAGAGTTGGTATTAGGAGTCCATTTGTATGATAATCTGACCTCTCACATCGCCATGAATCAAAGTATAATTTGATCTTAAATATGGCAAGGAGTACATTGTTAGAGCACATCGCAAGAAGACGAATATTGCTATGGTAAATGCTAGACAGGTAAAGAGGCTGGTGAATTCAAGTAAGAATTTTGTTATTCTAATGATTAAGCCTAAAGTTGATATTAATCATGAATAATTTGAGGGATGTAATCCTTAGTTGAAATCATATTTATATGATGTAGTTGATGCACATCATGAGATGTTCCAGGAGCCAACAAGATTGCCTCCAAAAAGGGAGATTCAATACGAGATTTAGTCACAGCCAAAGATTGTCCTTCAAACATCAAGATGTATCACATGTCTATAATGGAGAATGGCTTAAATAAAGAGTCAAATCAAAGAGATGTTGATAAAGGAACTGGCAGGCCACACTTCACTGGGAACACTTACAGGCATGATGCACAAGAAAGTTGGGACTTGAGTGTGATGTAGATGTTCAGCTTGAACAACATTACTACAAAAATCATCACACCTACATAGATGATTTGTTTCATCAGTCAGCAGCTACTCTATCAGTGTAGATTTATTGATGGAGGATTACCACAAGAATGGAAAGTGATATGATGAAAACCTGATTCAAAACAAACAAGACCTTGAGTGGTTACAGGCTTCTGTTTGTGTAACCGTGACTTCACAGGAGGTTGTGTCCATTCTCACATGACTGTTATTGTTCTCATTTGAGACATTTAATTTTTCAGCAAAACAAGAGGAGATCATGTCTTCTGCATGAATAGAGTGCTTGATATTTTGAAGAAAGAGAAATTGTTTCTTAAGATGTCAAAGTGTGAGTTTGGAAAGACTTATTTGGTCTATTTGGGAAATATTGTAGGAGGAGGAGAATTGAGGATTGATCCTTGTAAAGTGGAAGCCATTGTGAATTGGCCCACACCCAAAACAATAACCGAGGTAAGAATTTTCTTAGGTGAAGCTCAATATTGGAGAAATTTTATTGCTAACTTTTCTTCCATCACATCTCCTATGCATGCATTGACAAGTGTGAAGAAAGGATTCCAATGGAGAGGCAAACAACAGCAAGCTTTCAAAGCTTTAAAATACAAGATCAGTTCAGCTCCAGTCCTTGCATTACCAAATTTGAGACAGCCATTCAAGATTCAAACCGATGCTAGTGATTATGCCATGGGCGCAGTACTTTTGCAGCATGGTAAGCCTATCGCTTTTCATTATGAAAATTTTAATGGTGTTGTGACTAATTATCCTACATATGACAAAGAACTATATGCGTTGGTACAAAGTGTCAAGAAGTGGAAACACTACTTGATGGATAAAGAGACTATTGTACATACCCATCACCAACCATTACAGTACTTGCAGTCACAAACAAAATTTCAATAATCAAGACATTTCGGTTGGATGGGATTTCTTTAACAATTTCACTTGGTTATAAGGTAAAAGAAAGGTATTTCCAATAAAGTTGCAGATATGCTTTCAAGACCAATCATTAGTGCTTCTACTTACTCAAAAATGATTTTGTTGTACATGAGAGTTACATAGAACCATATGCACATGACATTGATTTTAAAGATGTGTATGCTAGTTTGAGTGAAGGGAATCAAGTTGAAGAAAAAGATTATCGTGTTGAGATTCAACAAGATGATGAGCTTAATGAAAATTAAGCACCTTCACTAAGTGGGGCCCACAGGCTATTTTTAGGTGTATGTCTATTTTTAGACATGGTGAGCATATTCTATAAGTTGCAGGATGTTATTTGTAGATGGTTGGTCAAGTTGGAAAAATAGATGAAATTATATTTTTTAGAACATTGGTTGAAGTCTATTTATAGACCTCTAATCTAAAAATAGATGCATGTCGATTATTATTAGCCCTTAATAATAATCCGACAATAAATATCAACTTATTCTTTTGGAGCACTTTATTTCAGTGAACATATTTGGCAAATTAGTGGGCTCAAGGAATTATGAAATTCCCAGGCTGATTGGTGACTCATGCATGGAGGACTCAGTTAGAACTGAAGTGGTAGAGTTGTGATAGAGTTGGAAGAGTAGTTATGGGAGTTGTTATTTAGTTTAACTCAGTTAAGTGAGTTAAACTTAGTTGTGCTAGTTGTATCTAGTTCTAACTGAAGATACACTAGTGAGAGTTTAGTTAATTAATTCACAACTAATAACTCACTTGCAACTGAACAAATACAGCAGTTAACTACTTGCATGTTAGTTCCAGTGGAGACCCAGTGGAGAGATAGGTGAAAGGGTGAGATGGACTATCTATTGTGACTATATTCATGCATTCAATGCATCTGACACACATTGTAGATGCCAATGAGGATTGCACATTCAAGGCAAGACCAATTCGAATTCATTCAAGGGTCTTATTTAGCGGGGATCGCGCAGTGGAGGCAGGCTGTCAGGAGGCAAGAAATTGGTGCATGGATATGCAAATTTTGCATGACAGTGTGTAACGATTCTATATTGTACTGAGAGCTTGATGTACTAAGCTTTGTATGAGATTGTTACATGATTCCATTGATATACATAATATATGATAGTTGGGGTTTTTAGCTTTAAGCTTTCCACTTAAACAAATGTGTTTATGTGCGATTGATTTTCTTCATGTGTTTGCAATTGGTGATTTAATTTCCGCAAAGAATTAAATGGAAGGATTATGTATTTAACATAAGATTAATTTTTTGGATGAGGATAATGTGGCAATACTATCAGTATTAATAAATTTTTACATGGTATCGGAGTAGTATGAATCACTGGCAATTGCAATAGTGAAGCGGTGCTGAGTTTTGCGCTGGTGGACAATTCGAATTTGCTACAGAAATTTCTTGGTGCAACAATTGAGTATTCATTGAAATGGCTTTCAATGGGTTGCGGTTGGAGTATGCCCTTGAGGGTAGCTCAAAATACATAGCTTGGAAGGACAGGATGGAGGAGGTGCTTAAAGATAATGGACTGAAGGAGTTCATCGATAGCAATGTTCCTAAGCCTACTTCTAGCGATGCTGCATTACTTGACGCATGGAAAAAGAAGGTAGCGAAGACAACAAAATTATGTTGGAAGGTGTGAAAGACCATATTGTTTCAAGCCTTCACGGGAAAGCCACTCCATTTCAATGTGGAAGGCTTTGACAGATTTTTTCCAAAGCAGCAGCGACCATAGGAAGTTGCTGCTGAAAGATAAGCTCAGAAAAATCAAAATGGAGAAGGGTGACAGTATTCCAAAATATCTCACGAAGTTTGTCCAATGTAGGGATGAGTTGGGGAGTGTGGGAATTATAGTTGCGGATGATGAATTGGTGAGCTTGGCTCTCCTTGGGCTTCCTAAGAGTTGGCATAGCTACGAAGACTCTGTCAATGGACGGGAGAAACTACCGGATTGGGAGCGACTTTGGTCAGATCTTGTGCAGGAGGAGATAAGGTGAAATACCAAGGATGGCTCTTCATCAAATAATGATGATGAAGAGAATTGTTCTTTGGCTGCCAAATAAAAGAAGGGGAAGGGGAATAAATCCCATCCAAAATCCGAGGCTAAAGGCAAGAAGTTGGATTTGTCCAAGGTTAAGTGTTTTCACTGTCACGAACATGAGCTTCTCGCCACTAACTGCCCACAGAAAAAGAAGAACAAAAAGGATGTAGGAGCTGCAGCTGGTGAGGCCTTAGCCTCGCAATTTGAACTTGATTTCTCCTTGAAGGGATGCTTGGTTTCAAGCGCAATGGGATCGGTGTGGTATCTTGATAGTGGTGCTTCCTTCGATATGGCGGGAGACAAGGAGCTATTTAGTGACTTGGAGGAGAAGGATCTCCAAATGCATATAGAGATAGGTGACGATGGTAGATATAGTGCGACCGGCATTGGAACCATTACCTTTGAGAGGGAGTCAGGTAAACCATTTCTGTTGAAATATGTTATGCATGTTCCAGGTCTGAAGAAGAACTTGGTCTCGGTCGCTATGTTGGTGGACAGAGGTTATGACGTTGTTTTCAGTGAGGGAAAAGCCTTCATGCGACATAAAACAACGGGTCAAACCAAGAGGATAGGGATTCGAGTTAAGAATCTCTACAAGATAGAGGTAGATGGCTGTGCTGCAATGATGGGAAAAGCAGAAGAAGTGGTGAGCCGGGATGAGGGCGAAGTATGGCACAGGAGATTGCGACATCTTCACCATAGTGCCTTGAAGATTTTGCAGCAGATTTCTACTGGACTTCCCAAAGGTACTCTTGCGCAGTCAGATCAGTGCAAGGGATGTAATATGGGTAAGTCTGTGAAGACCACCTTTCATGAGAAGGAGAACCATGCTTCGTTGATCCTAGAGATAATTCACACAGACGTGTGTGGACCTTTCTCGCTTCCTTCAATAGCAAAACACATGTATTATGTTATATTTGTTGATGACTATTCTCGTAGATGCTCAATCTTCTTCATGCAAAAGAAGAGTGAAACATTCTCAAAGTTCTGTGAGTTTAAAGCAATGGTGGAGAAGGAGTCGAGGAAGCAATTGAAGGCTCTGCGAAGTGATAATGGTGGTGAATATATCTCTAACGAATTCAAATACTTTTGTAGCAAAGAAGGAATTCGAAGAGAACTCATAGCGCCTCATAACCCACAGCAGAATGGGATCGCAAAGAGGAAGAACAGAACGATAGTGGGTGTTGCATGAGCTATGCTACATGACCAGGGCCTACCGATGCACTTGTGGGCGAAAGCATGCAACATTGTGGTTTATGTGAAAAACTGTTGTCCTCATAGAGTACTTGGCATAAGTACACCCGAAGAAGATTTTACTGGTAAGAAGCCTGAAATTTCTCATTTGAAGATTTTTGGCTCATCTGTTTACATTCATGTGACAAAGGACGCCAAGAAAAAGCTGGAGCCGACTGCAGAAATTGGGATATTTGTGGGGCACACAGAAACACCCCATAATTATTGTGTGTATTTTCCAAACAGTCGGATGACTTTAGCGCGACGGGATATAAAATTCAATAAGGTGAAGGCCATGAAGTTGTCGCTTGAGAGGGAGCTACACTTGCATGCAGAGGAGGAGCTACGTGCTCTGAAAGATGAGCCTCTAGATGTGTATCAGCCACAGGAGGAGATTCATGGAGTGGAGGAGTCCACTCATGCAGAACCAAACATCAGAACAGGCAGAAAGCGTACCACATAAGCTAAGAGACTGAAGCTTGATGGGGCACAGTATGTAGGAGTCCCTACATCACAGCGCAGACAGAGATAGTCACCTGACCAATTTACTGGATACATGGCTCTTATGAGCAAGTGTATCGTGACAGAGCCATGTTCTTTTGAAGAAGCAGCGCAGGTCCCACATGGGTAGATGCCATGGTGGAGGAGTATGACTCCATTGTCAGAAACAGTGCTTGGGAGATTGTTCCTCATCCTATAATCTATATGTCAGAATCTTGTGTTTCATGATATATCTAATAATATATATATCTGGTATCATCATATCATAGATTATGTGCAGCGAAAGATCATGTTACTTCAGTACATTCCTACGGAAGATCAAGATGCAGATATTCTAACGAAGGCACTCAGTAGGAGTAAATTAGAATACCATAGAGGAAGGATCGGGGTGAAGGATAATCCCTATCTTGTTGAGAGGGAGTGTTGAGATTCAACAAGATGATGAGCTTAGTGAAAATTAAGCACCTTCACCTAAATTAGAACATAAACTATTTTTAGGTGTATGTCTATTTTTAGACATAGTGACATATTCTATAATACTATAATTTGCAAGATGTTATACGTAGATGGTTGATCAGGATTATGGAAAAGATAGATGAAATTCTATTTTTACAAAGGTGGATGAATCTGTTATGATCGCTAATCGAGAAGTTGATGCATATTGAGTGTATTAGCCCTTAATGAAATCCAGCAATAAACATTAACTCATTCTCTTGGAGCACTTTATTTGTTAATTGATTTGGAAAGATTAGTGGTGGGAAAGGATATGCAGTTCTTAGGGTAGTTGGTGACTCATGCATGGAGTACTCGATTCGGCAAATCATGATATGAAATTGTATGAGAGTTGGAAGAGTAGTTATGGGAGTTGTTATTTAGTTTAACTCAGTTAAGTGAGTTAAACTCAGTTGTGCTAGTTGTATCTCGTTCTAACTGAAGATACACTAGTGAGAGTTTAGTGAATTAATTAGTTAATTAATTCACAAATAATAACTCACTTTCAACTGAACAAATACAGTAGTTAACTATTTGCATGTCAGTTCTAGTGGAGACCTAGTGGAGAGATAGGTGAAACGGTGAGATGGACTATCTGTTGTGACTATAATCATGCTTTCAATGTATCTGACACACATTGGAGATGCCAATGAGGATTGCGCAGTCAAGGCAAGGCCAATTCGAATTCATTCAGGGGTCTTCTTCAGCAGGGATTGCGTAGTGGAGGCAGGTTGTCAGGAGGCAAGAAATTGGTGCATAAATATGCAAATTTCTGCATGACAGTGTGTGACGATTCTATATTGTACTGAGAGCTTGATGTACTAAGATTTGTATGAGATTGTTACATGATCCCATTGATATACATAATATATGATAGTTGGGGTTTTTAGCTTTAAGCTTTCCCATTAAACAACTATGTTTATGTGTGATTGATTTTCTTCATGTGTTTGCAATTGGCGATTTAATTTCTGCAAAGAATT
The DNA here is from genome assembly GCA_034641835.2 of Pinus albicaulis. NCBI lineage: Eukaryota > Viridiplantae > Streptophyta > Pinopsida > Pinales > Pinaceae > Pinus > Pinus albicaulis. The sequence goes on from JAXQQM020072758.1 coordinate 50,023, forward strand.
AAGTGGAAGGATTTTGTATTTAAAATAAGATTAATTTTTTAGAGCAGGAGAATCCGGTAATACTATCAGTATTAATAAATTTCTACATATCACATGCATAACAATTTGTTGTTTCATTTGGGCAAGTTGTGTATTCCACATGGAGAGAGTCTATGTGTCATGAGAGAAGCTCATTCATCTCTTATTGTTGGACACTTTCGAGTAAGAAAAATAGTGGCACATCTACAGAGGTATTGTTATTGGCCTCGCATGATAGATAGTGTGCCACGTTTTATAAGAGGTTGTTCTATGTGTGCAACAAGTAAGCCTAGTAATAGGAAGATTGTGTTGTACACGCCACTACCAGTACCATCAAGGTCATGGGAGAGTGTCTCCATGGACTTTGTTGGAAGTCTACCTATGTCAAGGAAACAACATGATTATCTTTATGTAGTTTGGATAGATTCAGTAAAATGTGTATACTTATGCCATGTAAGAAAACCATTACTGCTGAACAAATTGCTGAACTTTATTTTCAACATGTTTGGGTTCATTTTGGATTGCAAACTTCTATTTTTAGTGACATGGATTCCAGGTTCATTGGGAATTTTTGGTCAAATATATGGAGAATGATGGACACAAAGTTGAAAAAGAGTATTGTTTTTCATCCACAAACAAATGGACAAACCGAAGTAGTGAATAGAATAGTTGTGCATATATTGAGAGGATACTGCAACAAACATCCTAAGTTGTGGGATGAACTCTTCTACACAAACCTCACCTTTTGAAGTATTCTTTGGGTATTTGCCAAAATCACCATTAGATTTCATCTTTGGGAAGGATGTTGCAATTGATGGCCATTGTGATATTGACAAGGCTCAAAATTTCATTGGGCAAATTCAGATTATACATCAACAAGTTCAAGAACATCTTGAAAAAAGTCAAAGAAAATACAAAGAGAGGCATGACAAACACAGGGTTGATCACAAGTTTCAAGAGGGAGATGAGGCATGGTTTCACATTAGCAAAGAAAGGATGAAAGGAAAAGGTAAAAAGCTCAAACCCATTCGCTATGGTCCTTTCAAGATCATAAAGCAAGTTATTAATAATGCATTCCAACTTGACTTGGCCTCTTCTATGCAAATGTATTCAGTTGTTAAAGTTGAAAACTTACGCTTGTATGAGCCACCTTTGATCGATGATCAAGGAAGTGATGTTCAACTACCTTCTATTGAATTTTTCTTGGCAGAATTTCTGGATGAGCTCAAGGAAGATACAATTCTTGACAGGAGGACAAGAGCATCAAAGAGTGGAAATGTTGACCACCTTCGAGTTGGGCTCAAAGGCACTAAACCAAGCAAGGAAAAATGGATGGAGGTTGGAAAGGTGAGGGAGTTGTACCCTCATCTACTAAATAGATAATCAAGTCTTTTGGGGTCCAAAAGCTTCCCAATGGGGAGGAATGATCAGGACGCTCAAAACTCAAAGTTACAGGATTGGTTAGAAACCAAAATGGTTGTGTAGACCTCGTCTTCATGATTTTGACACCGCAAACAGTTCTAAAAACCGATGTTGTATGAGTAAGATATCGCGTTCTTATTGAAATGCCAAACAGGTAAATTTTTTAGAGTTTGACCAGGTTTGACTAGGATGCATAGTCAGCAAGGTGGAGGTACAGTCTGCAAAAAGGGAATATTTCAAGGAATATTTCTTCCTCAGAACTAATCCAGGTTTTACAAGAGTTAGGATTATGGAAGGCCAATCAGGAGATGCCACGTGGCTAGCCCTTAGGCCGCCATGTGGCCCGACAGCAACATATTAAAATTTTGAGGTTCTACAGAGCTCGACCCTGAGACCTCCTGTCGGGCATGCACAGGCCTTACCACCCAAGCTGCACGTTTTTTCTTAACCGTATTGCTCACGGCTTAAATTTTTTGTTTAATGAAAAGGCGTGTGGGGGTTGGGAACCGCTGGCAGTCCCAACCCGCCAGCAGTTCCAACACATATATCACATTGCAACGTTAACGTAACCACTGCCCCGCAGTCTACACTAACCACCACAACTCACCGTAGTTTGAACCCGCAGTTTAAGTTTCCAACCATAGTTTATGCCGACGGTTCCACTAACCACCACAATACGCGGTTTGGGGTTGGCATGTGGCCATCCCAACCGCTAACACTAAATGAAAATGGTAATTTCGGTGAAATATTTGGAGGGCGCGCATTTGTGCCAGAAATTTGATAATTTAGCTCGAGTTAAGTTGAGTTCTCCACTGTTAGTCGAGCTTTTATAGGTGAAACTGGGAAAAAGAGTAGGAGACTCAATATTCGACCATTCTGACTGAATGAAGAGTCATTTTTGACTAATTGGAGCATTCTGGAGCCATTGGTGCAGAGAAAACATCCATTACCTCACTATAACTACATGTAATAGCAAAATTTTGAGCATAATGAAAGATGGACATGCCATTGGAAGCTGGACCAGCAGATGTAGCCCAGGAGGGGTGAACTGCTTCATTATGCATGTTGTGTAAATTTCACGTGGTGACTTATTTCTCTATTTTACATTGTTTTTCAGTGTTATTTGAGCTTGCTTTATGCTTCTAATTCACTAAAAATCATCTACAATTCATTGACAAATACCTCAATCCCTATGCAAACTAATGAACTAATTATGCACGTATTTTTTAACTGAAAAGACACTTAGCACAACAAAACTAATGCAGTCATTTCAAATCAAAGGTATATTACAACAAATTTACAAGAGATGCCATCCATAAATTTATTAAAGATACGATCATGTGCTCAATTAAAACTTATCTAAGTGAGGCACATTACAACAAGTTTACAAGAGATGTCATCCATAATTTTATCAAAGACACCATCCATAAACATGGAAAACCACCATCGAGTATCTTTACATGATATTTATACAAAAATTTGATTAAATAAATAAATAACAAGAAGACACTAACACACATCCTATAAATTGTTCAAACAATGAAAAAGTACAACATTTTAATGCCCAAACCAAAATTACCCAGATTTTAGTTAAGTTCAATGACGTAAGCAAGATGGAGATCAAAAATCATGAAAAATGAAATCAACCTTACCCTAAATACTCCTCAATCTTCACACCTAAACCAATGGAGAACCCCCTATCTAGTGCAGCCTTTCAATCTTATCATCTAATAAAAACATTTTCACCTAAGACCATATGCAGTGCAAACATGGACCTTAGTGTGTGTTTCAAAAACAAATTCCATAAACTACAAATTTAAATTAGTTTTAACAACAATAATAATCAAGACACCCACATAACCTATAAATGCTTCAGAACATGATGGTGTAATCCCCAAACCAAAGCATATTTCAATTCAATTGAATGAATAAACCAAAATTGACAACGGAAAACTTGCAAAAGGAAACCCATCCCACCCCAAATACACCTTAGATCTAGCACATAGGAAAAATGAAAACCATTCTATGTAGTGCAGGCTTGTCGATCTTATACTGAGAACACTTGAGCCTAAGGAAGACTATTATGTAGTGAAAACATGGACCTCAGTTTTTGAATCTTAAAACAACTTCCGAAAACTACTAATTTCCATTAATAGTAATAAAATTACCAACCAAAACCACCCAGATTTCAAATAAATCCAATAATAAACAAAAATGGGGAACACAAATCAAATCCACCTCACACCAAATACCTCTAAGGCCCAACACCTAGACCAAAGGAAGACCAATTCATAGGCCCAACACCTAGACCAAAGGAAAACCAATTCATAGTACAACCATGTTCGTCTTATCAGTTAAGGAAAACATAGCAAGAGAAAGTTTGTGTTATGCCATACAACTTCCAAGAACTGTCAATATAAATTAATAATTAACATACTCATGCAACATCCACCCTAATATCTTGATTCAATCAATAAACCAAACTTACCCAGATCACGGACAAAAACAAAATGAACTAGAAAGTTACAAAAGAAAACCCACCTCACTCCAAGTACCTCTCCGATGTTACACCTAAGCCAAAGGAAAACCATTCTGCAATGTAGCCTTATTACTTGTATCAGGTATTGAAACTATTGTAGCCAAAGAAATGTCTTAATGCAACCTCCAAACAGTCAATTTAAATTGACTATCCTAGAAAGAATCAACACACAACTTAAATTACTTAGGTTTAAGTTCAATTATTAAACCAAAATGAAGAACCGAAATCCTGCCCAAAGGAAAAGGAAAAAGGAAAAGGAAAATGTCAAGAATGTTTCTTAAAACAACATGAGCTTTAGTCCTGAGGGCAGCTCAATTGGCAATCGGGCAACTCAATTATGTAAACCATGAAATTCAAGGTTCAAATCCCCCAATAAACCTATGTCTGCAGAAAGTGTGTACATAAACACAAACAATAAAAATCAACCCCATATTACATAAGTTCTAAACTAGCTTAATAACTAATTCAACTAATTAAATAAAACTTAAAAAACAAATATACACAAATAAAACCAATTTAAAAAAAAGCAAACAAACTTACTTCCAAAACTACCACTTCAAATTAAATTAAATAACACCACCACCACCCATGCAATACCTATAAATTCTTCAACCCATGTAAATGAACAATGGTTTGATGCCTCATCTGTAGTGCAAAACTAGATCGTGTATTTACGTTAATTACAATGTTAATAATTACAAAGTTACCCACATAAACCCTAACTTTAACTCAATTTTTTATAGTTATTGTTTCTAGGACATGTTGATAATCCAGCATGCTAAATAGCCGCCAGGTTCAATCCTCACATGCTTAGCCATACTAATTTTACACCATGTACTTTACACTCTAGGTTCAATTCTCACAAGTTCAGCTACACTACGTTTACACAACTTATTTTACAGTGTACCATCACTTTATACTGTCTACCGACATTACTGAACAGGGGAACTGACTTGAAATTTCCCAAGGAAATACAGGAATAAGTGAATTGATTTCACAAGGAGTTATTTCCAAAGAATAAAATAACCAAGCCACCCACATACAATACAATTTACAGACCCTCCAAACCATGAAAAACTAGGATGGATGGATGGATGCCAAAAATAAAATTTCCCAACTAGGAAAACCTACGATAAATTAATGCCCAAACCAAAATTTCCCAAACGTCAGTTATATCCAATGACCGAGCCAAAAACAACTAAAATACTGCAAAAATAAATCAACCTCACCCTAAGTTACCCCTTAGACCTAACACCTAACCAAGAAAAACCATTTAATGCGACACGGCCTCTAGCGAATCTATCTTAAACCACTTCCAGAATAAGGAAATCAAAAAACCTACTTACTAGTCATAAACCATTTAACTCTGAAATTAAGGTAGTTTCACGGAACAAAACAAAAATGGGTAAGATAGCATTCCCCGGTTAAGCAAAGTGGGAATGGTAAACGGAGAGTGCCAGTGAGTTTAGTGGACAAGAAGAAAAGTAGAATGATAAACGGACAGAGCTAGGGGGACTGGGGGACTTTGGGGATTGGGGGACAAGAAAAGTGAATCCAAATTAGACTTAATTATTATCGTACTAATGTAAATTCAAACTACAGGAATGGGAATGGGAATTGGAATGGGTACAGAACCAAAAGGAGTCTCCGGTCAGGTTTCTGGTAGCATTTAACAACTGTAAGCGCAGAGATTGGGGATGTCCAAATCAAGGAAGCTTTATAAAAAAACTTAGAAGGTAGCACGTGGAAAAAATTAAACCAAGTCTGCAAAGAACATAGCAGGAGCCAAGAAATCACTTACAAGTCACTCATACAATTGCATGAAAAAAGTGCAATTCAAGCTTTCATCGAACATCTCCAACACCTTGTTCCGCTTGGCCTCTAGATTCAAACTTTTTACCTCGTCATTTCTCTCCTGCTGCTTAGAGGATCCTCCGGCCTTGAGCTCCAGCCTCTTCTTGGCTTTCTCATCCTCGCTAAGATTCGGGTATGCCTGGATCGCCCTGATCTGGCTTATCAAATCATCACCAGGCACACTGGAAGACTTATTAACACTAACGGGTTGTGATTAGTTATCCTGAGTGGGGAGAGAACAATCGGGACAGAACCAATCTTCGACTGGGGGAGCCTTCAAAGGAGGGTTCAGGCACTACATATGCCAGGGGCTAACACAGAAATTGCAGAGAAACACATCACTATCAAGCGGGATAGTTTTGCAGACCATGCAAACCTCGTCTCCATCACAAGGATAATCCACCATTAGAGGTCCTTAAAATCCCCAGCACCAACAACAGAAGAAGCATCTTATACCCTAAACATAGCACAAAAAGTAAGAAGAACAGAGATCGAAAACAGAGCTCCCCTCCTCGAGGCTTGGTTTACCTCATCCACTGATCAGCTTGTATTTTTATGGGAGCCCTGCACGTTACCCAATGAGAGCATTACCTGCTACTACCCGATGAGACCACTACCTACTACTGCAGACATTGAAAGTCGAGGGCCCTGGATTTGTTTATTTACATACAATTGCACTTAATTACCACAATAATTCATTTACATGCCACCTGCCACAATCGATTAGGCGATGTGTTAGATATCTGAGATGGCGGGTACAATATGTGAGGTCACCGGTTCGAATCTCATAAAGAGGTAGAATTTAGAAAGCTTTTAATGTCCACTGTGTCGCTTTTATCTAAATTTAGTCATCAAGAAAGTGTCCACATGTCAATTAAGAGTAAGAGTATGTGGTTGTTTTAATCCATGATTATCACTAGTAACGACAAATGATAGACATTTATTTCTCTATGTTAATAATTTTTTATTTTCGTGGGTGATTGAGTAATTTTGAAGTAAATGCATTTGATGGGTAAAAGTTTTGAAGATGATAAGAATGTAATTCTGTGATTTTTTTTAATGATGAATAACAGGGGTTTTTTGATGAAAAAAAATGTTCCTGCATGACTTATCACAATTGTTGAAGTATTGACAATTTTGATTCAGTATGAAGATGGAACCTACATGACTTATCCTTGGTGTATACATTTTCATCTAGTGATATAAATGACTTGTATTATGATCATAATAATGACTTGATGAAGTTTTGGATTGATATTGCATGGTTGATGACAACCTGTTCGCATGATAATAGATGATGTTATGACTTGATGAAAGCTCTACCAGTCACCTCATCCAAAGAGTTGATATTGTGATATTGATGACTCTAATATTAGCATTGATCTGTCTTCTAAAATTTGATGAGCTGATTTAGTTTATTTGATTGCACAATATTTATTTATAAAATGTTGGGCATGTTTGGTTTGGTAAAGTGTTATGGGTGCAATGAGAATTGCATGAAGCAAGCTCCCTGATCCAGATATGTCTGCATTGACAGTTATCTGGTGAAGCCAGAATGATGTGTTGAACCAAAATTCTACTTTAGAAGTGTTCCAAGGTATGACTTTGATTTTGGTTTTGGTTTTATGTTCTAATGGTCTACTCTTGACAGGTAATGAGACTCTGATGATCAAAGTAAGAGGGATATGGCTTCTGAATCTCGAAATGATGAATCGATTTTTGAAAAGATAATCCATATTATGAAGCTATTGAAGTAGTATGGGAAAGTGGAAATGAAAATCCTTGGACACTCTGATTTGAAGTTCAATATGTTGTTGAACGTGACATGGCATTTGACAATTGATTGAAGCATTGATGTTTTGTTTTGAACATCCATCCTTATATATATACACTTTTTGCGCACGAAAACCTAAATGAGTTCATGATTGAGCTACTTCATTCACATTTATTTGCTTCCAATCATCCTTCGAGATATCTACATAAGATTATCAATTCCAGATATAAGATATTCTTTATATAATATGTGACTGCATGGACGTATTTTTGACATTTGAGATTATTATTGATGATAAAATTTAGATGTTGCCTTAGCATGAGATCTGCCCTGATATCTTGGATGAGAGGTTCATAACACGACCAAGGTTGACAACGATGTTGCTAGCATGTCTAGTTGTGAGACGGGATGAAGAAGCTCCTTAGAGAGTTTTCTAAAAATGATCTAGATATGACATGGATACATTATGATGACAAAGAGTGGGATATGATTAATAGATAATTACATATATATAATTGGGACCGAGATACTCTCATATATTGAGATAGTGAAATTGTACAAGACAAGCTTAGGCTTGTGGTTGGCACCTCCTTGAGAGGGAGGATCAATATGGTATCCTTTTGTGCTTTATATCATTATTTATGTTTTGACGTGATATTTGATTTGATTCCTTATATGAACAGGATATAGTTGCTATTGCTACATGATGATCAAGCTGATACCATATATGAGTATGTTGAGAGCATCACTGATCAAGGACATTGAGCCAACTCTTCCCCCCTGGCTAAGCTCCTAGGGTGATGAATTGAGATGGAGGGTTCCTGGGGTTGAGGGAACTCTGGAAAATACGGTATCACCCCTATATGTTACCCATAGTGTTGGAGATGTTTCTCCCCTATCTTCATAGGGTCGGAGATGATGCTCCCCTATATTTCTATGTAGATAATACCCCAGTTGGCATCATACCCACAAGCAGAGCTTGTTGGGAATATCGCTCCTCGTCTCACTAATGATTTGAGAGTGTACTTGGGGTGTACAACCCAAGTCTATTATGTTGCAAGCATTCTACCACATGACTATTCAAGGTCATTGGTGGGAAGATCGACAGGCAATAATATCGTATTGAGAATTAGCTCCCAGATGCGGTTCCAGGGTTGATACGTGCTCCCATGGGAGTTTGGATATCCTATTTCTCTATATGGGTCGTAGTAGTAGCTCCCCCATGAGATTCCAGATTGATATTGAGCTCCCTGATGTGGTTCTAGTTTGAGATGTGCTACTTGACGATATGTTCTCCGACGATCATGTGGGTCGTAATTCCGACTCCCCATCGATATTCCAAGTAGTAGCCCACTGGCATAGATTTTGGACCGTAGTCCAATGAATAGGTGGTAGTTTAGGCTCCCCTCCAATGGAAAATTATTCTAGTAGATTCAAGAATATTCAACCTATGAAGAAGGATAATTAAGAGACAATCAGGAGTAAGCAAGGGATGGATCGATATGAGCATTGATGATTTAAGATGATGGGATACTTGAGATGGTCACGACATGATGACAACATGACAAGATGATGTGATGATCAATCAGTAGATATTGGCAAGTGGAATTCTTCCTAGTTGAGAGGGAGTGTTAGAATTATGCAACTGTAGTCAAATTCCACTTTTGTCAGCACACATGATGGAGATAATGATTGCATTGAATTCCACATTTTGAGAAAACCAAAATTGACCTAAATATCACCTCTTTTGGATCAAAAGAAATTGGTTTTTGAATTTATGAACCCACTCATGTTCATTGGATTAGGTCGGCCCTATTCACATGTGCATATTAAATAGGGTCAGCCCAAAAGCAAGTGGACCCATTGGAAATCTATAAATTCAAGTGCCCTCTACCTCATTTGAACATAATGATGAGACACTCATCTCTTGGTTTTTGGCTAGCACAGGTCTAAAGCTCATCCGCAGAGGAATATATTCGCTCTTAGGTGAAATTGCAAGGTCTGAGGCTTGCATCTCTGACTTAGGGTTCTGGGCCCTAGTCGAGAGCACAAAACTAGAAGTTTTTTATCATAGTCACACCCTCACAGGGTCATGAGTGCGAGTGGAGACTTCCAGTCGCACGGATACCCCTCTATGCATGCGACCCGAAGGTTAGGTTTTCCACAATCATATCGGATCCCAGTCACCCACTTCCAGGCTCATCAGTACGACCAAAACTCATAATCACATGCATATCTTCTCAATGCGACTGAAGCATCCCAGTCGCACGCATAGCACATCCTCCATGCAACTGGGAGATTAGGGTTTGTGTAGTATTGTTTTGACCCCCAATCGTACGCTTGCCTAGCTTAAGGGAGTGACTGGGACCCTATAGTCGCACAGTTGACTCCTCCATGCGACCGAGGACTAAAATATGAAGTTTTAGCATTCTAAATATTTCACTCAGTGATCGCAGGTTTTGGCAGTTGACTTTAGGCAGTGACAGTTCAATATAGTCTTTACAATCATATTTCCGAGTGTATACATTGTTGGGTTCATTTCATGAATGTTGTAGTCGTTTTTCTGGTTAGTTACATAAATGAAGATATGGATCATTGTACTCTCTTTTGTTGAATCATTTAATGATAATCTAAGAAGAAGAATTTGCAATGGTTTTCCCTATAGTGCATTTTTGCCTGGCCTCGGACCAATATTTATGTCTCTATGTATGCATGCTTTTCTTCTAATGTTCCTTTATGTTCCACTACATTAATGATGATGATATTTTTCTTTCTACATAGTTGCATATGCCAATGAATAATGATGTAAATATGATTAATGTTATTTTATGGGGTGAACTTAATGTGTTAATGAAGAAATGCAATTATCAAAGCAAAGAACAATATATCCCAAAGAAAAATTAACATTGTGTACTACTACCAACATAGTTTTCAATTGAAAACTTGACTTTCAAAATTATTCATTGTACAGGTTGACTTTAAAAAAAATTATCAACAAGAACTAGATTTTTAAGTCATGATTGAAAATTGTTGTAATTTTAACCCCAAAAGAAACAAGAAAAAAAATACTACCGATATCATCACCTTTTTATTCAAAGGTCATTTTCAGTGTTTTTGAGACAAAGATAAGGATTTTGAGAGCTAGATTTATCACTTTAAAACACATTTCTCATCAATTTGGTAACTATGTTTTACGTGTATACAAAATAACTTCCATGCTCTCATCAAGACTCGACATCCATCATGTAGACATACAAATGTGTTTGCTATTACAAAGTGCCATTATTTTCCATTGGATTTATAATATGATCTTCTTCATCCATTTGTGAAGTAGAAAATAGTGGTCGTATATCAATATCATCATCTATCCATTCTTCATTTTCTACCTCTATTTTTGTTTTTGCAGGAGGATATAATGTGAATTTCTTTGTTGAACTTCCATCAGAGACAAACATTTCACGAGATCTACAACTTATAAAAGCATCAGTTATAGCTAACTGCTATCACAAAATTGCACTTGATTGGATGCTAATCAGACAGCTTCATGTAACTGTTTCAAACCAACTTGTGACTGAAGCTTAGCCTCTTCAGTCTGAGAGGGCTCTCTCAAAGGGGTTAATGATATTTGATAAAGATGAATCTAGATGGCTAACTCTACTTGGAAAATAACTTGATTGTGATGTGTGTAGGTTGAAAAGAGTACAAGTCTACAATCATTGGGATTATGGAGCCAACAATTTTAGTAGTTCAGTGGTAATTTCTCTTGACATGGAAGCTAAGGCAGGTAAGAGTTTTTAGCAGAGGTAAATCACACATGAAACAGGAAATAACACAGCCATTTCATCAATAAAGGAAGTCAGAGCATACACCTAGGAATTATGAGTATTAAATATGAAAACCACTGCAAATGGTACACATAGAAAATATAGATAAGATAAGCACTAAAAACTCCATGAGAATCTCAGGTTGGTCAAGAAAAAGTCCTATGTATTACTGATATCAGTTAAATTACATAGAGTTGCAGTATTGCCAAAAAATCTCCAACCCTTTACAAATTCGAATATATGCCCTTTAATAGACCTTGTTACATGAGAGATGATCTACCACTTGGCTATAATCATCAAAATTTTCCTAATGACACCTTTCATAATAGGAAAACATGTGCTTTAATGAGAAAATGACAGCTACACTATAAAGTAGTTATTTTCCTAATAGGACTCAAATTGTTAATTATTACATCAACAACCTTATCTCCTAAAACAGTTACACATTTGAAAACTAATGCTTCACATGTTCGAATGAGCTATTACAGAACTCATCACTACTTGACATCTTGATTAACCTCCTCAAAATCTGGAAACAAACCCTATTTTTCCGGAAAACTATCTTTATCTTCAACGAATGGTTTGGCTGATGAGTTGTCTTCATCTCATGGTCTTCAAGTCTTGGATGACTGCTGGAAAAGTCCCATCACCCTTCAAAAGTGTCCACATGTCTGAAACTGCCCAAAAACCTGCTCATAAACCTTTAAAACAGCACGCTACGAAAGTATGATAGTTTTGTAGCTTACAAAAATGACCTTTGCCATCAGAATGTATGCTTCTTTTATCTTGCATGGTCTTCATCATGTTTTGACACATCCTTCCTATCATTTCCTCCCCTTAAAAGTTACCAAAAGTGTTTTTTCAAGAAAAATAAAACTACAGGTGGTTTCATAGCGTTTTCCTAGCTTCAAGCCTAGGAAACGCTACGAAACTATGGAATACTGTGTAAATTCCATATTTTTGCCTAGCTTCAAAAATGTACCTTCCATCTGTAATAATTTTTTTTTCAACATGCCATTTACCTTACAAAATATAAACCAACCCAAACTAAGAGTCTTGAGGTGTTTCTTCCTCATTGATGATGAGTTGAGCTATTGGCTCCTCAACTATTGTCATTTTTAGGCCTTTCTTCTTTGGCTCCTCATGGATTAGTTATAGCTATTCTTGGAGGTCTTTAACTTGATCTTTCAGCTTTCTGTTGGTATATTTCAAATGCAAGTTCATTCTTCTGACATGTTTCCCCTCTTTCCTCAATGGCATAGTCCATTTAATTAATTGTTGTGTGTTATCTAGAGTCATTGATACACTGTCAACCTGCTCTTCCCAAACCTCTTTCATATTTTCAAATTGAACCTTCTGGACATTATGTTTCCTTGCCTCCTTCTTCATAACTTCTATTTCATGATTAGCTAACCTCAACTGTTCTTCAAGAAGTTCAAACTCTATTTTTTCAATGACTTTCTCCTTTCCTTTCTTTGGCTTACTAAATGGATCTTTTTCTACAGGTGATGAAAGATCAATAATGTCTTGTGGTGGTTGGACAGTGTTAGTGGCTAAATGAACTTCTTTGCTGCTTTCCAAAAGTTTTCTAGCATGCCTTGTCATGGGCTTTCTAGCCTGAAACATAAAACCTGCATCCTTACCTTCAAACTCTAGCTTCTTTGCAGATTTAGCTTTCTTGAGTTTCTATCCACCTTCATCTATATCCTTAGCTTGGACTATAGGAGTCTCTTCAATATCAATGGCATGTAGTATGTCTTCTAAATTGCCTTTAGCCACTATTTGTCTCCTTGTAATCCTTTTGCTTCCTTTTTTACTTACATCTTGCTCTTGTTTTGCAAGTTTGATCATTATTGACTTTTGTTTTGTAGGTGGAACAGTGGGTGTATCAAATCTCTGCAACTGCTCTGTTTCCATCATGACTGGTTCACTTTGCTCTGCCCCTACTAGTTCATTTTGTTCTGTCACTAAAGGTGATGGCATACCTCTAGGTTTAGGATTTCTTTTAGGGGTAAGGGTATCCATTTCAAAGCCACTAACAAATAGAAATGAAGACCAATCTCTGCCTAGTCTTTGTAACTCATCTAAAACTAGCAATTTTATTAAGCCATGATGAAAAAGTGAAGTTTCACTTCCCTCAGATTTTTCTTGAACTTTAACTGCCATTTTTTCTAAACTTTTATGTAAATAGAAAGGTAGATCAAGAGATATATTACCAACAAAGTGTAGGAGAAGCTTGAAATGTTAAGAATAAAATTTATGATATCTTCCTTCACATGGGAAATATTTCTGGATAATGAGAAGTAGCTTTGAGAAATTGTCCTACATGCAGCTCCTTGGAATGGCATTTGTAAGGTCAACTTCACTTCTTTCTGGCTTGATAAAATATTTTCATTCCTCCATGTTGAATTTGAACCCTTTGAACCATTTTTCTTGTCCTCTTGGAATCTGTGTTGCTGCTGCAATGATCTCTGGTGTAATAGTGAGATTCAGCATCCCCACTTTGGTAGTTGTTCCATTGAAGTTTAGGGAAAAATCTTTGGAAACCTGTACATGGCAGCCTTGTAGTCTTTCACAAAACTGTAAACATCCTGTCCTTCTGAAGACTTCTACAGTTGTTGGGTCTTCATTTATTAGGTTCATATCTGATGGCTCATATCTAAGACAATAGCCACCTTTATTTGTCTTCCTTTTTGCAGCCATGGTTCTTTGAAGTCTTCTCTTCCTTGCTTGATAATGTCTTCTTTGCCTTGCTTGATCAGTTATATCTGCAATCCTTTGAAAAAACTAGCCACAACTTGGGTTCAATGAAATATCTCTCCAGATCTCAATAACACGCAGAGAAGGAATAGAGAATGAAAAATGACTCAATTTGGAAATATTTTGAAGTTCTATGACCACTAATAACATAATGATGACTCATACATGCTTAAAATGGTGATGATGACTTCAGCCCTAATTATTTACCTTGATCATTACCCTAACTGACTCGAATGGCATCTAACTTATCCTTTTCAAATCATTTTCTGACACCTAACAACTAATTTTACATGACAGACAGGAAACCTTACTTTTGTAGTGTTCCTAGTGTATTTCTAGGCATTTTCACTACGAAAGTATTAGCAGTTTCATAGCGAAAAGTGCAATTTCTCTGTTTATTTCGCTACGAAAGTGTGGTTTCTTGGATAAAATGACACTTTTGGTGCTATAACCTTGGAAAATGAAAAATGTCAAAAAAATATGATTGATGTGACATGAGGGTATTTGAATGAGGGTGGGTTTAGACCTTAGGATAGACTAAATAATAAAAATTACAAATTTTCTTTGACCAAGTAATGAAAAATGAATCCTATAACCCTACCTTTGACACATGAACCTCTAGGAATTTGTCAAATGTTGCTTCTTTTTTTCTTAGTGATAACACTAACCATGGTCTTCCAAGAATAAATGGGTGTCCTCCTAAATTATCCTTGGGTGTCAAGATCAAAAAATCAACAAGATATTCCCAATAATCTAAGGATACAAACACATCTTGTAACACACCATCGGTTTTTATAACAGATATGTCTGCTAATTGAAATAGTGTAGGTGTATATGGAAGATCAGGAAGTTTCAATTGATCCATAGTTTTTTTACTCGTGATATTTATGGTTTCTCCTAAATTAATCAATGCTTTTGGGATCTCGACACCATTAACGTGTGCTTTCACAATGGGACTTCGTGGATGTAGATATTTCTGAATTTTTGTTTTTCTCATCATGATATTTGAAATTTTTCCAAATAGTGGAATTATTTTAACTTGTTTCTTTTTTCTTCTGGGTGTTTTCATGCTTAACTCCCTAATTGTCTTTGAAAATTTTGGTATTTATTTGATAGCTTGCAGCAAAGGAATTTTTATGCAAACATTCTTCAATTCATCCATTATATCATAATCAAGCAACATTATCTTTTTCTCTACCCCTTCATCAATTTTCAATCTTTCAGGAAAAGGTGGGTTTTGCACAAAAACTAAAGGTTATTCTATAATGGGAGTTGAGTTTATTGGAATATTATTGGTATGTACATAAGTGGTTTGTTTTTTTAAATTTTATTCTTGAAGAAGAGGTGTCTCTTCCTCAAAGAAGTTTTATTTCTCAGATTCCTGAATAATGATAGATGGTGACGTCTTTTCCAATACTCTACCAAATATAAGTTGAACATTATTTATATCTAATGGAGTTATCATGTAAGTTTGGAAATTTTTTCCTTCCACATTGTAGACAATTTGTGAGTTTTTATTGTTTGGAATTGGAAGTGGTTTGGTAGACAGTTGATTTTGTCTTTGTGGAAATGGTAATGAAAGTTGTAGATTTGGATTTTGAGTTTGAGAGGATTGAATAGGCTAAGTAAAATATTGTGGTGGACAATAAGTGTAAGGTTGAGGATATTGAGGATCCGGAGGGTATTTTCTATAATGATTTTTCCATCCTTGTGCCAAGGGTTGAGGCCAAGGTTTCCAAGGCATAAGTGCATTCCAACTTCTTCTTCTTCTTTTTTCCTTTTTTTTAATGGTTGTGCATATGTTTAGGTGTTGAACCTTTGAGTTTGTGGACTTTTCCATGGTCTTTTAGCAATAAAGAAAAGAGGATCTACTTGATTTGGTACTACTTCCTCTTGATAGATAGATTTAAGACCTGGTATTGAAGGAAACTCTTTTGTATCATAATTTTCTACACATATATCACAGATTTCTACACTTTTCAATTCAAGAGGACATTCTCTCAAGGCATGTTTTTTTCTACATTTTGGACAAAAGATAGACAAAGTAGCATTTTCAGCTTTTTTCTTGTTTTGTATTTTAAGGGTGTCTATTTGTTTTCTAAGACTTCCTAAAATATCTGTCTTGAAATTATCAAGAAAAATTCCTATTTCATCCCTACTTATTGTCCCGTCTGCATATTTATTAATCCTAGAAATAAGAGGATCTCTTGGACTTTTTCCAGTTCTTGACTTTCGTCTTAAAATGTGTATGCATAAGTCACAAATATCTGTAAATGATAACTGAGAAATATCCCCTTTACCCATCAAATTGATAATATATATACATTCATCCTTGATGGACTTTAGCAAGAGAGCTTTCAAAGTTTCTTCATCTAGATTTTCTATTTCAGATATTTTAATATTGTAGCTAAACCTTTCAATCAAATCCTCAAGATTTTCATCTTCTTTCAGCATCATCTTAAAGACTTCATCTTTAAGATTAAGGGGAATACAATAGTCCTTATATTTTCTAAGAATGCATTTTTCATGTGTTCCCATGTTCTGATAGAGTGTGTTATTAATCTCATAAACCATTTTAATGTTGCATCTTTAAGAGTTCACATATGGTGACGGCCTTTAAAAAACCGTCACTGTAAGTGTATATAGTGATGGTCCTTTATGGTCCGTCACCAAAGACATTTTCAATGACACTTTTGGTGAGGGTTGTTAAAGGCCCGTCACTAATTCTCTCTTTGGCGACACTTCTAGTGACGAACTTTTAATGACCCTCACCAATGCTCTTTTTGTTACTTTTGGTGACGGTCAAAAAATGTCAGTCATCATTGATCATTAAAAAACCGTCACTGTAAGTGTATATAGTGATGGTCCTTTATGGTCCGTCACCAAAGACATTTTGAATGACACTTTTGGTGAGGGTAGTTAAAGGCCCATCACTAATTCTCTCTTTGGTGACACTTCTAGTGACGAAGTTTTAATGACCCTCACCAATGCTCGTTTTGTTACTTTTGGTGATGGTCAAAAAATGGCCGTCATCATTGATCATTCGAATGAGTTTTTGATGATGATATGTGCCTATTAATATATTTTTTTGTCAAAAGTTAACGATTTAATACCATTATTGTGGAGTATTTTTTATAATATGTCCAAAGCCATAGTGGTTAGGGTCAGTGAATTTTTTAGAAGTAATTAGTGTGTATCATTTCCCTCAAGTAATAACTAGTCGAATAGAGATTTTCTATGAGTCAAAAAATGATTCATATATATTAAGTTTATTATCTAGAAAATTCCCTTTAGATAAAGTTCCACTATTGTGTGTAGGAAATATATTATTTAATACATAATCAAGCTTTGACAATTCTATTAATGAGAAATACCTAACGATCCTCACCAATCTGGGCATGCCTTAAATTAATGCTTTGGCACACACTAACATTTCTTAGCACCCCACATGTATTGGAACATCTTTATACCTAGAACATCTTGTGATGACACTTACGCCCAAGCACATGGTGACATGCGCTAGCACAACATCGAACTCTGCTAACATGTGTTGGCATGCTGCATATAGTCCCTAGCATGCCCTGGAACACCTTAGTTGAATGCATTGACATACATTAGCACTTGGCACACAATGCCACTTGGCATGTATTGGGACCTATTATTAGTGTGCCTAGCATGCCCTTTTTCAAAAAGATAAAGTCCTGACTTATTAACCCTCTTATTGGTTCTTCCTTTTGTTGCCTTGACACATATTGACATACCCTGGTCCCCTGCACCACATCCTTAGCACGCAGCATGTATTGGCATATCTTGGCACTATTAATTGGCACATGATATAATTAGCACACCCTGGAACTCCCAAGCACACTTTAGGAATTATTGACATGCCTTGATATTCCCTAGCATGCCTTACCAATGCTTAGCATACCTTGTCAGTCCCTCCTTGGCATGACAACTAACACTCATTAACACTAGTCTCTGGCACACGTTCCTCATATTCATTAACTTTCATGAATTTTTACTTAGTGCTCCCTTAATGTTTTTCCTAGTAATCCTTAACACTCATGAACATGCATTATCACTCTCTAGCACACCTTAGCACTCTTCAACATTCCCTTCCACTTCATAACATGCATAACACTAGTCCCTGACACATATTGGCGCTTGGCACGTGTTGGTGCTTGGAAAGTCTTAGCATGTGTGGAATATGTTGAGATGCCTTGGTATGATTTGGCATGGTTTAATATTAAATTTATTTGTGATTATCAGTTGTTGAAAAGTAGATGAGAAGCAACAAAGGAATACTTGGCACTTAGAATGCACTAAGACTTTGCACTTGGCACCTATTGTTGCCTAGTGTTGGTGTGCCTAGCATGCCCCTCTTGGAAAAGGTAAATTGATGAATTATTAACCCTCTTATGTGTTCATTTCCTTGTAGTTTAACTTTTTTCTCCCTTTTGTTGTCTTGACATTCCCTGACATGCATTGACACACCCTTGCACATCTTGGCATGCCTTATCACTTAGCACATATTAGCATGTTTGACATGTATTCCCACTATTTGGCACATCAAGGGGGTGAAGAGAGATGTAGTCCTAAAGTAGGTCGAGTACGAGGGCGGGTAAGGGTTGCTAAAGAGAGGTCATGATCATCCTCCAAGAGCAAGATCATCATGTGAGTGTTCAGAAGAATGTTACATACCTTAAGGGTCGGTTTGCGCTAGGAAGTAGGATGGCATATTGTTGGTTCTCTTCTGGCAGATCGAGCTTAAGAGAGGTTTCTCATGAGACTCTGGGCATGTGATTTCAATGGTGTCTTTGTGTGAAGGCCGCATCAAATTCTGAAATGTTGAAATTTGCAACAGGAAACAGTGAGATTGGAAACCAGAAAGGACAAAAAAAAATGCACCCACACTGGTGAGGAATTTTGATGCACCAGGAGTGAGGAATGTGGGGCATCTAATTTATTTTTCCCCTAAATAAATTGGACAATAAATTGTAATTTCATCTCATAGCAACTTGTGTTAGTTAATTAAGTCATGATGACCGAGTTAGCTCAAGAAATTCAAGTACTTGAGGGTCTAAGATGAGGCATCTAGAGGGATTCTAATATTTTTTTGGTCCAGTTGAAATTGATGCATTAGTGGGGTGCAAGTGTAATTAACTCAATTAAATGCGTTAAAATCAGTTTAATTGGTTCTAACTAAGTTATGAGCTAGCGAGAGGTCCAGTGAATTAAATTAGATTTATTTCACAATGAGTGATCAATCATATAACTGATAATTCGCTATTAATAGTTGTATGCATGTCAGTTTCGAGGAATACCCAGTTGAGACAGAGGTTAAAGGGAACATAACTATCAGTTGTATTCAGAGAAAATTTCTCATGTGAAATTATAAAGTCATGGGGATTCCATAATGGATTGTGCAATCAAGGAAGATTGATTTTCCTAATTAATAAGCAGTTAATTCCCTAGCTAGGATTGTATGAGCAAGGCAGGCTGAAGTAAGGATCAGAATTGGCTAAGTACTAGACCGAGTTTTCCTAGATCAATGGGAGACAATTGACAGAGTGCTGGAGAATCTCATGAGAGATTAAGCATTAATGTATTGTTTCATGATTCCTTGAATTAATACACAATAGAGATAGAGGGCCTTTGAGCATTTTCTTTCTCCAAATACATCATGTTGTTGTGCGGTTGATAATTTATTTCTCTTACTTATATGTGATTGTGCGATCGTGTTTTGTTTCCGCAAATTGTAGGAAGGATTCAATATCTTGTTTTAGTAGATTACAAGATTAGATTGAATCTCGTTGGTTAGATTTTCTACATGGTATTAGAGCAGAAATTTTTTGGGCGGTGAGTTTGCATAGAATATTTGAATATTTTGGTGTAAAATTTTCAAAAGAAAATAGGCTATTTGGATTCCTTGCGAAAATCTACCGAAATAGAAAAAAAAAATCGGTCGAATCAGAGCTCGGATGAGGGAGATATCATCGATTTAAAATCAACTCTTTTTTAGAAACCTTTTGTAACGTCGGGACAATTACACTGTGCGCGAGTCAAGAACATATATGTAATTGAGGTACCAGATGCATGAAAAGCTTTGAGGAGAAAGGCAGAAGTTAGAGACTTGGTGGTTTAAAGGGAGCATAAATACCTCTTAACATGAATCTTCATGAGAAGCGGTCTCAGAAGGTTGTGGAGTAGTTGCCACAATTGGAGAAGCAGAGAGGAGACTGAGTGGAAGCATCCACTCAAGTAGAGACCTCCATGAGGGGGAAATTTCGAGCCAGATGGGAAGAGGGAGCAGCCATACCTGGAGGTGTAAGCTGGTGGGGTGATGTGTATACATAATCCCAAGATAAGAAATTTGGGCAAGGTCCATTGAGATGGCGTGTGATCTCATGGATCGAACCTGGCTACGAGGAGCCACAGTACAATAGTAGTAGGAAGGATCGGTTAAATTGATGTAGTCAGATGTCAGCAAGATAGAAATCAGAGTCAAATGTCAAATAGTACTGGATCACAAATTAGAGTTAGCAATAGTTCAAAGGGCACGGATGCAGATGTCAGCAGCAGCGCAGAGAATCCAGTACTAGACAGATGCAGTAGCTAGCAGCAGTCAGAAGATTCTGATGACAGATGCATTATACTGAGTAATTTGTTCGGAGGCTATTCATTTTTAGGACTTGCAGGTGCAAACAACACTAGAGAAGTGTAGCATGCAGAACATTCCAAAAGTACCGAATGGAGATAGATTGAATTCCTTTCTTGTTGAGAGGGAGTATTGAAATTTGCAACAAGAAATAGTGAAATTGGAAACTAGAAAGGACAAAAAAAAATGCACCCACACTAGTGAGGAATTTTGATGTACCAGGAGTGAGGAATGTGAGGCGTCTAATTTATTTTTCCCTTAAATAAATTGGACAATAAATTGTAATTTCGTCTCATAACAACTTGTGTCAGTAAACTAAGTCATGATGATTGAGTTAGCTCAAGAAATTTGATTTAAGGTGATCGAGGTGGATATTGGTAGCCACCCGCCTATTCGACTTGGGCCCTCGCCATTGTCTCTTTCAATTTTTCAGTTTCCTTAATTATAGCATAGTTCACTTTTTTTGTCATTTTTTCAGGTCCTGAACTTCCGGAGCCATTTTGAGGCCCCAAATGACATTTTTTGGGCAAGAAAGGTTTAGCGATTTCATAGAAATCACATTAGTAGTTGTAGCCCTCGAAGAGATCTTTCTAACAATGTATCATGTGCATCAAACGAAGATCATATGACCAAGCTACGACCCCGGAAAGTTGGCTGCCCAACTAACCCCAACGGGGCCCATAAACTCTTGGTGTTACATCTCCTCGGGTTAGGGTTTTGATTGTTTAGGATTTTATCTTATTTTTAAATAATAAAAAAGACCCTTCATCCTTATTGTAACACAGTTCAGAGGAACATAACTATCATTTGTATTTATAGAAAATTTCCCATGTGCAATTATAAAGTCATTGGGATGCCATGATGGATTGTGCAATCAAGGAAGGTTGATTTTCCTAATTAATATGGAGATAATTCCATAGGAATTGCGTGAGCAAGGCAGGCTGAGAATTGGCTAAGTATTAGACCGATTTTTCCTAGATCAGCAAGAGACAATTGGCAGAGTGTTTGAGAATCTCAAGAGAGATTAAGCATTGTATTGTTTCATGATTCCTTGACTTAATACAAAATAGAGATAGAGGGTTTTGAGCAGTTGCTTCCCTAGATACATCTTGTGTTTTGCGATTGATAACTTGTTTCTCTTACTTATATGTGATTGTGCGATCGTGTGTTGTTTCCACAAATTGTAGGAAGGATTCAATATCTTGTTTTAGTACATTACAAGATTAGATTGAATCCCGTTGGTTAGATTTTCTACATGAAATAGAAGAGAGGGTTGATACCATCTTGCCTTGTGGTGGTTAGTAGGCCACAAGGTCTGTGATAAAGACCAACATAAATGGAGGAGGGCTTGCACTGTAATTTAGAGCCATAACAGAAGTCGACACAGGTGTAATATTGACTGATTTAACCCTAGTTTGAGGGTTGACATTGAGATCTGAAGTTCATGTCAAGATTCAGTCAAAGAAATGCCCAGAATCTATGGATCCATATGAGCTAGGTCAAGTCTCTTATGGAGGCAAGAGTCGTGTTTTTTCTATGTGTGGATAGGGTTTTTTCTACAACAATTAGAAGTACATAAGTAGAATGCCCTGGTTAGGACAATTTCCTAGCATGTTTAGTTCATAAGGTATGACCTTAAGACTGTGACAAATTTGCGTAGAAGAAGATGGGTTGTGACCCTTAGAGCGAGGTTTATTTATGCAATAAAGACCACAGATCTGGAAGATGGTTTGCAGATTCAGTATATGTGGAGACAACAGATCCAAAGGAGTGTGGAACCTGAGCAGAAGATTGAGCATGCAGAAGAAATGTGCCATATGAAGAATGGATTGACATGCAGAGGAGTTGATTTTGGTGGACTTTCCATAGATTTTTAGACAAAGATCTGAAGAAACCTATAAAAAATTAGTGAATGGACTGTTAGTGGTTGATTTGTGACCCTAGTTCAGTCATCTACAGATTGTTAGAAGTATGATACAAGGAGTAGTTCATATTTGTTCATAGATTGGACAACAAAGATCAAATTGTCAATACACAAGAACAATGATCTTGAGAGGACTCAAACCATTGTTAGGTGGCAGATTTGAAGAGCCCTAGATGAAGACAATATTGTGGGCCCTAGATCAGTAAAAGGAATTGACTGTGGTTGGGCAGATTGATGGTAGGCCAAGTACAGTTGGAGGGTTGTTAGGTTACTATCAAAGAAAAGCCCTGACTCTTGTTCTGGTGAAGGACAACAAAATTGGTAGAAGGGCAGGTGTATAGGGCCTAAGGATTTGCATACTTTGAAGGACTAAAGTAATAGTCAAGTGGGCCAACCAACTAGCCCTAGTTCACTATATTGTAGAGGATTGATTCAGTGAGAAGAAGGGCAGCCTCCATAGCCCTGGACATCTCATCTTGGAGCTGTAGTATGGAAAAAGTGGGCATACCAAAGAGTTGTTCACAAATTGAATTGTGAACAACATGTTACCACTCAAACTAGTAGTGGATCTAAAAGGGGTTCCTAAGAGGGCAACTACTAGGATAAGGGAAACGATGGAGGCTTAGCCCATTGTCACCATAGCTAAGGCTCCTTTCTCTTCACAGACTTTCACCGATGGGTGGAGTCCCAATAGTTTAGGAAGTCACTTGTAGACTATAGGTCAATGAATAGGTGGGAAGTGAATAGGTGGGAAGTGACCCTCGAAACCCTTTCCCTAAGATAAAATAAAGAGTGGGACTTGATTTCCTTTTAAGCAAGGGAATTATCTTCTAGGGAGAGAGGAGGGGGATTGAAGGGTTGAGGGAGAAGAATAAGACTTATGAAGGAGGTTTGGATCCCTCATATGGTGGAAGGGAGGCCTTATCCTTTGGGAGGTTGCTCAAATGTAGGAAATAAGAAGCCAAAGGAAGATTTTCGACGTTATTCAGTCGAACAACCCATGCTAACTATGATCACGAAGTGGTTGTAAATGGAAACTTTGCTTCTATTTTATAAAAAAATCAAAAAACAGCTCAGCGCGGGCAGTCCATTGGGACAAAGCGCCAATGGGCGCGAGGCCGAGTGTTAATTTCTCTATGGGCGCGAGGCCATAACTACCTGCTAGCGCCAACCCAAAATCATATGTTTTTGAGAGCCTGTTCCAGAAATAGTCAAAAGAGGAAATGTTCTTCTCATGGCAAGGGATGTAATGACACTTTTTGCAAGGCATGACACTACATAGAAGTCACAGAAATGGCCCTCCAATGTTCGGGATGGGGATTGCAGAGACGGTGACAAAATGTTGTTTAACACTTAGTTTTAAGTTTGATTGGGTGGGTATATTACTCTTATGTGATAATAGTTTCAGTTGGTAGTAATATTTATAATGATATCAAATTTTTGGCATTTTATAGTAGCACCAAGCCAAAGAATGTTGGTTTGTTATTCCATCATACATAAACACAATAATATTCTCATCTTTCAGTCTAAATCTTCTAATGATTTAATATGCATGCCAAACACCAACCTATAAATGAGTAGTATGCCTCCACAGAGAGGACGGGTCTGCAGGGGGGGTGTTGGGCCACACATGGATATACACCAACAACATGGGGAGCCTAGCTCAGACTCTGAGTCGATTGAGAGTCGCCACTCCGCTACAGATATGACCCTGTCTCCAGCTTGCTCATTGAGCCACGTAGAAGTCTGGTCACCTTGGAGTCCATCGCGACCTAGTTGGATCACATACATCTCAACATTGATACGCTGAGGGAACAAGAGTACGAGGACATGAACGAATTGGTTTCCTATATCAACGACCACGAGCATGTGCATAATGAGACCTTTGACTCTGTGGAAGGACTCTGGTGCCAACAACAACGCACAAATGACCATCTTCGCACCTTGGAGAGTTGAGTGGAACACATTGATTACCATATGCATGAACGTGATGCTCTCTTTGTTGCACTTCGAGCGTTTCCTCCCAATCTCCATCCTTAATGTGTAATTCTGAGATTTGTAATTTTTGTCTTTTTGTGTCGACAATAACCAAAACACCGGTTGTCTTGGCTCCTCTTCAGGCTTCTTACCTTTCAAAGCAAGACTTGTGCCAGCTCTTAAACCAATCTATATTACTATATTTTGTTGGTGGTAATGTATTTTGTTGACACTTATGCTATGATAATATAATTACGCCGGAGGCATTTTTTTTGTTGGCTTGGGGTGAGCAAATCCTGTTCACCCCAGCCAATGAGAAGCCTTTCTCATCGCTCTTCCAGCCAATAAATTTAGACATGTGGCACCTCCTCCAACCAATGAAAATCTTCCATTTGGCCCTGTTAGTTTGAAAAATAAGTTTCAAGATCTTAAATGTTTGAAAATAGGGACATGAGAGACGCCGAGAGGGTATGGAGACAAGGGTTTGCAGGTCTATGTTGAGGGATTCGAACAGGGCAACAGTGGAGGTGGCGGTGGAGGCCGAGGCTCCGGTAGTCAAGTTCAAAACCCACATCTGCAAAGTCTGCGGTGACAAGTTCAAAACCCACATCAAATTCCAAAATCACTGCGGTAAAAAGTTCAAAACCCACATCAAATTCCAGAAACACTTCAGGGAGAGAGAGCAGCTCAAGTTGTTGAGGCATCTTGATTCCTTGAAAGGGAAGAAGAAGAATGCTTTTAGGGCTAAAATAGTACCCAAATAGGAGAAATATAGGGAAGCAGCTAGACAGGTTTTGGTGCCCAAAGTGGGCTATGGGCTTGCAGGAGAGATTAAGAGAGCAGGGTTTTGGGTCATCACAGTGTCCGATAAACCTTCAGTTTTGTCCCCCAAGGGTTCGAATAGAGAGGTTATCAGATAGATCAACTTGTATAAGACTGTTTCCATTCATTGCAAGTTGTTTAGGTGCGGGGCCTTCAAACATATTACTAGTAAGGTAGAGGTATGCCAAACTTTGTAGCCTACATAAACTTGCTGGCAGTTTTCCATGCAGTTGATTGTGATGGAGATACAGATTTGAGAGGCGACGACAATTAGTTATGGAAGCGGGTATTGCCTATGATAATTTATTTTCTGCTAACCATAAGCTGGAGAGCACAATGAGATTTCCAACATTTGATGGAATTTCTCCAGTCAAGATGTTTTGGTTCAAGTAAATTTCTTCTAACAGAGGAAGCCCAAAAATGGAGGGAGGAATGGTTCAATGGTTTCGGTGAGAAATTTGGAATAGAGGGACAAGTATGAGAGCTTTGTGAGTCGACCCACTTAACACTGCTGAGATGATAGAGAACAGAATAGCTCGCGCGGCACTGTTTTAAGGGAAAACCCCTGAGCAACTTTGATAGTTTGCCCTTCCTATGAAGGTCTTCCTTTTCCCATCGTTTCTTATTCTTGAATATTTCTTTGTTATCTCAGGAAAACTTTCAAAGAGTGGAATTGATTCAGGGTTTCCCAGTGTTGCCAAGCGAACTGCCGTCGGGGGTTTGACTTCAGGTATGTCAACGCTACCAGTATTAAGGTATTTCTCTTTTGTTTTTTAGGAAGTATCGGAATTTCTATATACCCAGGCTCACAGCTGGATAGATGCATAGACTCTTTTAATAGAATAAGAGGACGATCTAACGAGTACCCAAAGTCTCTCGGACCCCTAAGAAAAACCATAATAGACCATAAAATAAAAACTGAAAGGAGCACAGCCATGAGAAAAATAGTCTTGATTTTTTTTTGTTTGGTTGGTTTCTTTCTGAAACCACCTGGTATGAAATGAGTCTGGATCTTTTTTAGGCTTAAATACTTTATGGTATTTCTAATTTTTCTATAAAATCTTTCAAAGTGTGGGTTTTCATTGCTTATGGTTGGGTGATTTTCTTACCAGGTTTCTCCACCTTGTCCTGAGGATGAATCACATTAGTTTGTTTGCAACGTCAACCAAATCATAATGATGTGATTAAACCGAAAGACATTTTATCTAAGATAAACAATGTTGGCCCAAAACAAAAAATGAAAATAACCATATAGACAAAACTACAATACAATTCAACACAAAGAATTGAAAATCATGTTCCAAAATCTTTAATATTTCTTTTAATTAAATAGTTGTAAAATGAATCTTTAAAAGGAAAAATACATCCTATGAATATATTAATATCTTCAAAGACAAAGTGATAATATTTGAAGATATTATTTTGATGTAGTTTTATTATAAATTTTGTTATCATGTCATGTAAAATACATCATTAAATCTATTATTAATATTAAAAGATTAAGATTAATATAAATATTAATATATTACAATATAAATATTATTATATTTAATAATTTGAGGAAAAGTTTGATCTCTCAACAAATGATAGATCGAGAGTTAGATGAATCCAAGGTGATATAAATAAAAATAAAATCCAACAAAACTTTAAAACCTTTTATATTTTTGAAAGCTTACAAATTAATTACAACCACTAAATTCAAGATAATTATTATTATTATTATTAATATTTTTTATTTTTATTTTTTATTCGATCATCATCACCACATAGAACATCCAAAAACAACACAAACTCCTCATTTTCTTTTTGAAGTATGTATTTTTTTGTAAGTTAGGCTAAATTATATTAGATCAAAAGAACACTTTACATAGGTGTCGGGCTGAGATGGTAAGCAGTGATTAACCAATCCCAGCCTTAGAGGCTATCAAAATAGCACAGGTTTGGGGCTACCTCCTAGGAGGAAACCAACACCTTAAAAGCATCAAATAGTCAATATTTACAAAGTGTGTCGTGACACATATAAAAACAAAAGATCTATAGTACATGTTGAAATAACAGAAAACAAAAAGGAGTCGAGAAACTGCGCATTCATGGTGTTTCTTCATCATCCTCTGTAGAAGGGTCCTCCTCCTTGATGCGACATCCATATTCCTGTGTAATAGCCTCCTCCTCAACGGAAGGCACACACAGGGGCTTTGTTGTGGGTGTGCAAAATATGGGAGCGACTGGGTACTCAGCGTCAGGAACTCGCGTCCAAACTTCGTCCAAGTCCATGATCCACACATCTGTGTCCTCCCTCGAGGCCTCTTGAACCGGGAGAGGCTTGAATTTTCGAGGAGTGGGCTGCTTAGAGTGTGAAATGGTGGACTTCCTGGGGCCCCAGATTCTTTTGCCCCTCTTATTCTCCTGAGCTAAGGCAATCTCCTCCTGGGTGCGCTTAGACCGTGATGGTGCTTCCCTGTCATGGTTGCTAGAAGAGGAGCTTTCAATGGATTCCAAACGGTGGTCCAGGCTGCGTTGATGGCGACTCGAGAATGCACCTCTTTGGCTACCCCTAATGGTCTTTT
Source organism: Pinus albicaulis (assembly GCA_034641835.2). Lineage (NCBI taxonomy): Eukaryota > Viridiplantae > Streptophyta > Pinopsida > Pinales > Pinaceae > Pinus > Pinus albicaulis. The sequence goes on from JAXQQM020072758.1 coordinate 78,162, forward strand.
GGCGCAAACTCAGAACCATGGGGGGGCTAACAGACAAAGAGGGAGAGGCCGAGCTAAAAGTGGTGATGTGCTCAATAGGGGAGTGCGCAACAGAGAAGCACATCAGGGGGTGCACAACAAAGAGTTATGCAGTAGGGGGCGTGCAACGAGGGAGCCTGCATCAGAAAGCGCGCAGTGGGATTAATTCGAAGAAGTGGGGAACTCCGGAGGGAGGCGCGCAACCAGGGGGACACCGTAGGGAGCGCGCAGCCTGAAGCGAAACAACGGGAGAGGCTCCTGGCATGCTAGCTCCAGTAGGGTGGTGCATAAGAGGGAGAGCGCGCAACTCATGGGCACGCGAGGAAACTAAGGCAACGACAAAATGGCAAGGGAGGGGACGAAGAAGGCTTTGGAGGCCAACTGGAGCAGCATGGGGATGATAGAATGAGGAGAGACCGTGCCTTTTGAAGACCTGTGGCACAAGCATAGATGCAGTGTGATTTTGTGGCACACTCGCATATGCGAGTTGGGCATAATTCACTTGGGGTTGCATGTGATTCAATGTATGGTAGAAGATCAGGTGCATCAGAGTGCTCATGTGAATGATTGCTAAGAGGAGGTTCCACATCATGTTAAAGCTGGTGGTGCCGGATTTTATCAACCTGTGCATGGGATGAACTGGCTCCGCACGTTCACGTCATGTCACCCGCATCCAAAGAGCTTTTTGAAGTATGTTAATAAATTTTAAATCACATTTTAATGAAGATAAATAAATATATGGTTGTTTTAAAAATAATTTTAAAACACTACAAAATAAGATGTATCTCATTATTATTTCATATACACAAAATCACAAAATTCAAAATATATTTTATAGTAAAGGAGAATATCAAGCAAAGAAGCAACATATTTATTTTGGGAATTTTTATTTTTATTTTTTTATTTTTAAAATTTAATGAATAGAATTATTGTTTGTTTGTTTGTTAAGTTATGTGAGTTTTGGCATGTTTAATCTGTGGTTTGAGTCTCCATGATCTAAGGGTATTTAAGTTATCAAAATCAAGCAAGGATTGCATCCAGTGTGGGCCACACTAGCCTTTAGTATGGTTGGATTTTTTCCCACGGAGTTTTGAACCAATGATACAAGTGACCTTTACACCACAGAGTGCGTTAACAAATCACTCTATCACCATTTTCTAGGCTCAATAAAATTAATTATAAATATATTAAAAAATAAAATTAGAAAATGTCATATAACCTAAATTGAATTGAGGCTTCGGTGATCCATAGGAATTTTCAGAAAATTTTTGGTTAAAATCACTAGAATGAACTTTGTTGACGCGTTTCGAACTAGCAAGTGTGGTTCATCTCTAGGACGAGATCAAGATGAGCCACACTTGCTGGTTCGAAAAGCCTCGACAAAGTTCATTCTCATGTGATTTTAACTGAAAGTTTTTTGAAAAAATCATATAACCTACTAATTTTTGTGAAGAGTAACTATATTAGCTGGTTCAAAACTCATTAAGAATCTATAAGATTTATGTGATGGATTCAGAAGACAAATCTCTACATAATTATACTCACATAAGCCTCCATTCAAATATCATATAACCCATTAAACTATTTGTATAGTGATTTTAAAATTGGATATCATCCTTTCTTATTCAAAAAAATTTATTATAAATATTACTTAAAGAACAAAATTAAAACCCCTGATGGGGGTGATCATTTAAGGGGCCAGTTGGCAGTGCATTGGATTGTGGAGCCGAAGGGGCCTCTATGCACCACACAAATGCAATAAATGGGCTTTGGAACCCACACCTTGCTCCCCGCGAGTTGAGTTTAATATCGCACAGGGACCAACAGGAAATCATTCGCAAATCATTCGCAGATGTTGGGTGATGAGGAGAGAGTGCTGGGAGAGAACAAGGTGTGGTTTGTTTGCGTCCTGGCTCAAGCTGTGGCTAGGGGAAGCAGAACAGGACGAGGCTGTTGAATGTTGAATGCAGAAGGGAGGGGAATTGGCACCTGCATCCAACATGCCCTTGTGATCGAGGGACGTTTTCTTTGTCCAGTGTAATGATTTATTTGGTCTCTGGCTTGGACTATGTGGGTCGGGTGCAGACACATATTTTTCCTCAACCTGACTCCTTCTTTGGTTAGTGCACACTTCACTAGATCGCCAGTCGGAAGGAGGGAGTAGCTTCAAGTGCCTTTCCTGGGGATGTATGAGCTCTGCGGGCCCTGGGGCCTATGGCGTGTCTTCCTACGTCCTCACTACTCGTCGTTGTGGTGCTTGTGCTTAGGACTTCGGGCTCCTTCTCAGTTGGGTAATGATGTTCAACAACTCTGGAATTGTAAATGGTGTGTTATTTCAATATTGTTAATTCAGTGTCTTGTGGGGTGTTTCTTAGGTCAAGCAGTACACAACTCGTGGCGGTGCTGCCAGTGGTGGTGGAGTTGGTAGTATGCCTCGATAGAGAGGGCGTGCCCACAGGGCGGTGTTGGGCCACACATGGATGAATGCCAACAGCATGGGGAGCCTAGCTCAGACTCTGAGTCGAATGAGAGTCGCCACTCCGCTATGGATATGGCCTTGTCTCCAAACCCCTCACTGGGCCACATAGAAGCTTCGGCCACCTTGGAGTCCATCGCGACCCAGCTGGACCACATACATATCAACATTGATATGCTTAGGGAACATAAGTACAAGGACATGAAAAAATTGGTTGCCTATATCAATGACCTCTAGCATGTGAAGAATGAGACCTTGGACTCTATGGAAGGACTCTAGTACCAGCAAAAATGCACAGATGACCATCTCCACACCTTGGAGAGTCGCATTGATTACCATATGCATGAATGCATTGCTCTCTTTGCTACACTTCGAGCGTTTCCTCCCAATCTCCCTCCTTAATGTGTAATTTTGAGATTTGTAATTTTTCTCTTTTTGTACCGCCAATAACCAAAAACACCAACTGTCTTGGCTCCTCTTTAGGCTTCTTACTATTCAGAACAAGACTTGTGCCAACTCTTAAACCTGTATTACTATATTTTATTGCAATGAGCAAAGCTTGTGCCAACTCTTACCTTGTATTACTATATTTTATTGCAGTGGTAATGTATTTTATTAACACTATGATACTATAATAATTTTTTTTTAACCAAAAATACAAAATTAAAAAATATCATACAACCAATAAACTATTATATATAAAACACTTCTTTTTTTGTTCCACTAACATCATTGTGAAGCTATGGAATGGAATAAAAAAGAATAAAAAAATAAAGGGGAAAATTTTGGTCTCACCACGTCATTTTGACATGTGACCTTTCCCACTAATAAAAGTAGTTTATCGATTACGAACGTTAAATTAGGATCCCCTAAGTATCATGGTAAACATCGGTCCCTCTAACAGTCATTGGAAACCAGAAACCACATCCCAAAACCACTTATTGTGACGCTTATGGCTCAACTTTGATAACATCCCTATGAATTCAAAAGGCCAACAATAAAACCTTAAATCTGTGTTGTATCTACGAACTACTAGGCTTTGAGGGTTTCAGTGGAAGGCTTCTGTGGGTTTAGTTTATTCTATTACATAATTCTTTGGTTTTAGGTAATGGCGACGACGGAAAATTCATCGAAGGTCACAAAAGAATGGAAGAAATTGAAGATCCAGGAGCTGCGCTATGAACTTTCTAAGAGGGATTCGAACCCCAGCGCTCCCGGTCCTTCACCGACTCAATGCCTGGGAATTTCTTCAGATCTGGCGGAAAATGCCGGAGGCGGGGGCCTGAGTTGGACATAAAACAGGCGGTTCCTCTGTCAGAAGATGCACCAGAAAAATCTGAGGCAGTTAACGTGGAACCACCTTCTAGAGATGAAACATCCCAACTCAATACTGTCACCAAGAAGTGCGAAGATTTGATAATGGCAGAGTCGGTGGACCCCGTCGCTGCCGTCACGGCAATCGTGACATCCATGGAGAAGCCGTCAAATGAGGGGGCAGATAACGGAGTCGCTGGCGTTGCAGGGCCGTTATAGTTGTCGGACTTGGAAAAGAAGCACCGGCGTGCCGAGAGGTTTGGCTTGGCATTACAGTTGTTAGAGGAAGAGAAGCGCAATTCGAGAGCAGCAAGGTGAGGGTAAAGATTTTGTAGGCAACTGTTGGTTAATTTTATGTTAGGGTTTTTGTAGTGAACGAAGGGTATGCATTTACGTTTTCTTCAGTATTCATCTTCTGTTTCTGTTCGCTTTATTTAGGATTTCAAGGGCTTGCATGTTGAATTTACTGTTGAAAATTTTTCCAAATCTGGGTAGTACGATGTGTGTGTAAAGTCCTATAAAAATGAATTCTCAAAATAAAGGTTTCAAGGAATACGTTTTTCCTCCTTTTCAAATCAATGAGATTTAATCCTGAAATTTTCAGGGCTTTATATGTGGTCTTCTGTGGTTTCTTGGCAAATTTTAGCCTTATATTATTAGAAATATAATCATCTACTTTCCGCTCGACTTTGCTTCCATTGGTGATGGCCTTGTGGCCAAGAAAATTTGCTTTTTTTTATCACCTAATGATATTTTTACAAAATGGACAGTTAAGATATGCTTTTATCCAACAATATTTAATATGTTATCATTTTTGCGAACTCTCTTTTTTCGATTGTTCCATAGTTAATGACTTTATTGAATTTATCCCAGTAAATTTTGAATATTTCAGTCGAAGATATTGTTGTTTGCTTTGTCACTAAATATGCACATTTATTGATTTCTGTCTGCTTCTATTATGATACATTTTCTCCAAACTTGCTATATAAGTAAATAATTTTGAATATTTTAGCCGAAGATATTGTTGTTTGCTTTGTCACTAAATATGCACATTTATAGCTTTCTGTTTGCTTCTATTATGTCACATTTTCTCCAAACTTGCTGTACAAGTAAATAAGTTTATAATGAAGTCTCTAGCCAAAAACTTCTTATCATTCAAATTTCTAGAGGATTATTCAATGGCTACATATGCCAGTAGGGGAAATTTCACTTGCTCGGATACGCAAAATATTATAAGACTCACAAAAACTAAATAGTGTCCCACAATGTGAAACATTTGTTGTGAAGTCACAGCATTAACTTCCTGCAACAGATACAACTTTTGCATGAATTTAAACTTATTTCTTCGTAGTTTCTTAGTGAGAGTGTCTGTTGTCGTATTGCTAGTTTTAACATAGAGGGCAATATTTTTAATTGAGTGAATTTTTTAGCCGATATGCATATGCTAGAATAAGCCTTTGCTTGGACAAATACTGCCGTCAGGGACGAATCCAAACATGTTTTTGATGATTCCTTCGAGCCCACATATGTTCTTATGCCAGATTTTTTAGGTGAAATGTACATCCTCGAGAAACCTGCCTTTATCACATTCCAAGGGTAGTCTCTTACAGGAATTGGAATTGGTTGGAGAGGATAACACTTCTCTCAATCTTTTTGGCTAGAGGAGTCTAGACCCAAGTGCAACCTATTAGTTAAATGCTACTGTTGCCATCAACAGTGAATGATTTCTTCCTTACAAAGAGAGAACATTATCATTGTAGTTAATCGGTTTATCTTGGCTGTAACTCTTTTGTTACTGAACAGGCTTGGTATCATCTGTTTTGAATTTCAATTTAAACAATGTTTCCATCTAGCTTTCCTGCCATATGGAAGTGTGGTTAAGGGCCACATACCTTTTGGCATCAGTTAGTTATACTTCATTCAACTGCATGATGGTTTTTAAGGGCTTGTATCCATGACTAAGGGTTGTGATATGTAGAATGCATGCCCATAATATTTCAAGGCTTTCTGGCTAGAGGTTTACACATTCAAGTAGACCTTCAAATTGATTGTGATCGGTCACTATTGGTTGATATACTATTTTGTTGATCCTGTTGATTTTTACATTGTAATACATGGCTTCTTGTTGCTTGGTATTTGATCTTTCAGGGCTCATTTACTAAACCTGGACCATCATTCATTTTGATTTGCCTTGATTTCATGTTTTCAACTCCTATGGACTTATTTACCTGATAAAATTTTCATCCTTGATGTCATTTTAGAGCCTCCATTTCTTGGAATCAACTTGGCGTTGTTCATGCTTGATGGTATTTTAGAGCCTCCATTTCTTGGAATCGTCTCATAACATAAGAATTCTTTACTTTTGGATAGCTTTACGTGCTTTACTTGACCTTCAAAGTGGAGAATGGTCAACCACTTTTGGGTTATCTACAACTTGTTCATCCCATAGTGTTATTGTTATTGTCTCCGAGTGCTTTAAGCCACATTTAGTAGACTTGGATTTTCATTTCATGTGTCTCATGTCTTCCAACTTCCATTGACTCATTTACCTGTCAAAGTGACATCCCCATTGACAATCAATTCAAGTTTGATCTACTTATAAGGCATTATTTCCATTCAAATTCTAAGTTGTAAGTTTGTAACCAATCATGATACGTTTGACAACTTTGTCATCAAGTGTGTGCCTCATTTACTGGTATATAGCCACATCTATGCGAACATTTGAAGATCCTCAAGAGATCATTTGTTGCCATTCCATACGATGTCCTCAACTTCCATTGATTTATTCACCCGTGAATATCCATCGAAAGTCACACCCCCTTGACAATCAATTCAAGTTTGATCTGATTATAAGATATTATATCCCTTCAAATTCTAAGTTGTAACCAGTCATGATACGTTAGAAAAATTTGTCATCAAGTGCATGCCCTCTTTTACTGGTATGTAGCCACACCTGTGTGAACATTCTAAGATGCTTAAGAGATCATTTGTTGTCATTCCATACTAAATGTAGTGTCTTTTGATGTAGGGAATTGGTGGGCAATCTAGTTTTGTCATTCCATACTTAACTAACTACTTATGATTCCTATTGTTACTCAAGATAAAAACTCTTTGGAACTTTGGTGAATGAAATGAATTTCTTTGTTCACAGGTACGTTTGTTAAGTAGCAGCCCTGGAGCCTAGGAACCTCTAGAAGAATCTGAAATAGTGGAAACAAATGAAATTGCCAGATTTTCTTTATCCTCTTTTTCAACTGAAATCCTTTTCCAATGTTCCTGTGGTGGTGCCCTTGCTTTCTGCATTAAATGCATCTATACCTTGTTATTTTAGCAACAAAAATTCTAATTGCAAGTGAATCTCATTTTTGTATCAGATCAGCAAACTTTTTCTTGAACTTTTTGTTCCCACCTGCTGAAAGAAAACTCTGTTTTTTTGTTATCAACTTTGAATATTTCTTTCATGTCTTCTCTTGCAGTAGTATGGAGATTATGCAAGGTTAATCTGGGCCCTTTGTCAAGTGAACTGACTAGACTGTCATAAGATTAGACTAGTAAAGCAATCAAGGTGATGATTGCATGTACATTGGTGCCTCAACTGGTGCCTGCCTCATTGATCACATCTTATGTTGTCATCTTTATTTGGGAAAATTTCCTCAGATATATCTTAGGATGGCAGCTGGATATTCATAAATGTTAAATATCTTGAATTCCAAGTGATTATTATGCTTGTTACATATTAGGAACCTCCTCTTTATTTGGTGAAATTCCCTTAGACAAATCTCACAGTTACAGCTTTATTTTCACACACATGTGCCCCATTCTTCTGTTGGTGTTTTGGCACTGCTGGTGTGAGTCGTTTGATCATTAATGCTCAAAATGCTACAAGTAATATCCCTGTGATTATTAGTTTCCCATTTGTTGATTCTTGCAGTTCCTATGGTATGTTTGACTTCATCTTCTTCCAGAATGTTAAATGATCTTGTTCAATAACGGAATTCCCATTTGCAGCTTCCAGACGAAAACCCATGCTGTGAAAATTTTCAACCAGATCCATTTTAGACAAAGAAGAAAGTCACACTAGCTACAGCCATGGCTCTGGTGTACTTGGAGCCTTCTAATTTGCATGGGTGTTTGTTGTGTATTCCTTTGTCTTTTCCAATTAGGTAACCAACTTGCAAATTAAAATAATATTGGAAAAAATTTCAGTGCTCTAAGAGAGATATTGAGCTTGTGTTTGCAACACTAGAGTGCTCAGCAATTGGAATCAGATTTATAGATTAAGGCATGAATGTACCGCAAATAAAAGACATACCATCCACTGAAATATTTTAATTTTAGCAGAAAGAATGATGTATTCACAGCGGGCAAATATTGGCGAGTAAAATATATGATAGAGAATTGCAGTGCTTTGGAAATAAAATGCACGAGTCAACCTTACATAATTTGGAATTACCCAACACTTCCGGACTGTGACTACAATTTACCTATGCAAGTTTCCTGATTATCATGCTGTCTTCTCTGTTGCATTTTACTCTGTCTGTCTTTTTGTGACAATTTTTGTTGTCTCATTATATATATTTTTATTATTTAATAAAATGTATTAAAGACTTCTCTATAGATAAAGGCTAAAGGGCTATTCATAAAGCAAAGGTCAGTTAACCTTCCTAAAGTAATATTACATAGACATTAAGACAACCTTGCTTTCTAGGAGATGCAGGTCTACAGGATATGTGAAGATTAACAAAAAATCTAACATTCAGTATATTTACCTTGCATGTTTTAGTTGATGTATTTCTTATGTTTGCCTCTTGTTAGAAAGGGGTAATTTGGGGATAATTGCTGCACAAGGCCTTAGGCTAACTTGGAATGTGTGTTACTTGTTTGTGAGCAAAATTTTGAAGTTTCTCAATTTAAAATTTTGCTGTTGTCTTGTCAACTCAATGTAACTTAGTGTTACTGCTACCTGATTCAAGAAAAAAATGAAGTTGGATAAATAAGCTTATAGTGCATTGTCTGAAGCTTTAAGACCCAAAGTATTTGTTGAAGCCTGAATTTAATATTACCATGTTTGATTGAAAATCTAGAAATATATGGTAGAATTTTTTTCCTTGAGCTTTACTGTGTTATAAAAAGCCTTTTGATGATTTCTATTTTGAATCATTATGTTTCTGCAGTATAAGAAATGCTATAAAAGCACCCGATTGACATGATAGCATGGTTGAAATTGGAAAATGGTCCTGTTGAACCTCATTCAGAGATTATGTTTACATGGAATTTACTGGTCCAGTTTAAGTAGCTTCTCTTGATTCAGAGCTGTGGTAACCATTTTTTGAATAGTTATGTTGGTGCAGTATAGCTAAATAAGAAAATGCTATAAAATCACCTGATTGGCATGATAGCATTGTTGAAATTTGAAAATGGTCTTGTTAAAACTCCATCATAGGTTATATGGTTATATGAGTTTACTGGTCAGTTCAAGTTAGATTCACTTGACCCACACCTATGATAACCATCGCAAATAGTCAGTGCAAAAATTCTGGAAGCAAATCAATTATTTACGCACAGCAGAAATTTAAATAACATAGAAGCCATAATGACACTACACAACATAAGCTTTATTTTCATTCATCTACAATATTTGAAATTCAATCTCCATGCACAGACTTGAGGGCCAAGAGCCAGTAAGACATGTTTCCTTTCAAATTTATGCCCAACTATACTTTTGGAACTATTGAAACTGTAGAAAACTTTGGAACGTTAAGAAGGCATTAAACAGTTAAATAAGCCACCTTTGATACTATACATGAGATACCAGTTTTAGTTTTGGTTAGCATTTTGACTTCTATATAATCCTAGACAAAACAATTTTGAGGCTATTTATGAGCTTCCATTTTTGGTTGGCAGTTTGACTTCCATATTTTCCTTCTCCAGCAAATGTGAATCAGTGTTTCAGATCTTGACTCCATGTTGACCTATTTCAGTTCCCAAATAAAAATGTATTACATATCCTGGTAGCCCAAATTAACTTTGGCATTGGTTATGAAGGCACCATGTAGTGATTGTGAATCCAACTTCCACTTCAATGACTTATCAGGAATACTAAGTGTTGGAGTTGATATTCCCTTGAGAGGTCCCAACATGAATCCTGGACTGTTTATCTCTCTCTAAAGTAATGGTTATCAGAGTCTAGTAACTATTAGTCATACAAAGTGTTGGAGTTGATATTCCCTTGAGAGGTCCAACATGAATCCTGGACCATTTATCTTCCTCCAAGGTAATGGTTATCAGAGTCAATCTTGCCTCTGCAAGTGCCACACACTACCTCCCAACTACGAGGACACATGTGGATCTTCAACCCAACAGGAAAGGTTACAAATCACAATCGTTGAAAGAATGTAACCCATTCAAAACGTGATGCAACCACTGGTAGTGTTGAACAAAACCATAATTCTATACAGCATATGATCTCTATAACTAAATCCTGATCACAATGTAAAAATTCTGAGCTCAGTTAATATCATTTGAGAATCTATCAAAATTTGTTTTTGGCCGTGAGGATTATCCATGAACCAGTGAGGCTCCTGTAACGTTTTGGATACTATGACAACCCTGTTTACATTGATTCTTCAGTCAGAGGGCAACACCTCATGCGTGACAGATCATGACAGATCATTCTCAAGACGCATACTGATACTGTAGCTAGCAGAAATTGTTGGTCCTCGAAGGCATGGAGTGCAGTGGATAATCTTTGTATAGTATATATGATTAGCTTTTTGTTCTGGCACTAATTACTGCTGCAGACCTGGAATTCCACCCTTCGGATTGGTGTAAAAATCTTGTTGTATGATTTAGGTTCTAGGGATTCTGGAATTTTCAAGGCTTATGTTTGTTTAACTTAAATGTTCATCATCTCTGTTAAATATATGCTATATTTTATTTTAAACAATGTTTGGTCATAATGGTGTTTTAAGTTTGGTGGACTGTCAGTTCTGGTGCTAATATTTAAAGTGATTAGTAGCTATGGAAGTAATTTCTGTATTGAATGGTCAGTGCACATGGTCCCCAATCTTATCAGTCAATATGTTTAATCTCTTAATTGACAGGAATTACCTTCGGGTATGTTTTATTGACAGATTTGGTGAGTCAACAAATGGTACTCCAAAACCTACCTCTTCTGGAATAGGAGAAGCAAAAATATCGGAAGAAGAAAAGAGGAAAGCAAGGGCTGAGAGGTTTGTTCTTCCAAAATTCAGGAATTTATTTTCTATCTTCAGATTCCTGAGATTATGATGATGCTATTTTCCTTATCGTGTGTGTCTAATTTACGGTCAGCTTAATTTACTTAATATTTTTCTCCAAAATTATGATATGCATTTGTTTTACTCCAGAATAATTGGAATCTGATAATGCCCAAATTATTAAACATGAGTAAAGATAGTTATTTACTCCAAAGAAATATACTTTATACTAATATTGAGCTTTTCAACTAGAACTCGGGTTACAAAATTGAAAAAATGGTTCCTTTTATTCATGTTTCTAGAACAGAGAACATACCTAGCTGGTGGATTTGGGCATATTGGTGCTCACTGATGTCCTATGGCCAAAACACCCGAGTGGTGAATGGATTTCTAGCTCCTAGATGGGAGAAAGTATGTGTTATCATGTACTGATAGAGTGTCCTATAATCATAATCCCAGGAAAGAAATATTGAATATTTCCTTTCCTCTAAATATTTCATCTTTGTGCATCCTGTCAGTAATAGCTCCATTGAAACACTTGGACGTGCTATCCTAGAATCTCATGGATTATTTGCTGAAGTTAAATTTTATTGGACTGGAATTGGAGCATTGATTGGGTTCTTTGCACTTTTCAACATTCTGTACATTGTTGCTTTAGCATGCCTCAACCATAAGTATGACATTCCACTATAAGGTTTGGTTTCCGCTACTATTTCTCTCACCTAAAATTATCTTAAGAGTGAGATATAATAAATTCTCCTCCAATTACAACTTTAGTGAAATCACAGGCTGTTATATCTGAAGAGGTTATTGGAGAGAAGCAAGCAAAAGGAGCTGGAGAAAGAAACCAATAAAAAAAACATCGTTCTGTTCAACTGACATCACAATGAAGGTCTAGTGGTAAGTTGAGCTCTCCAGAAATACTTTAGTAGTTCCCAATATTCAATTTACTACTCACAGATTAAAGTACAATGTAAATGGATATGGTGCTAATTGTAACTGATTAAAATATTTGATAGAGAATTAAATGAGAATATATATTGCCCAAGCCGTCCCTTCATGCCCCCTCCCGTCCCCTCATGCCCCCTTCACGTCCCCTCCCGTCCCCTCACACCCACTCGACCCCTCCAGATGGGGAAACGTCCCCCTTGATGTCCCCTCCAAATTTTCGAAAATTGGGAGCGTAAGGAAACGTCCCCTAGAAGTCCCCAAGACCCCGAATCGTGGGGGGGCGAGGATTCTAGACCCCTAGGGGGGGGGGGACGAGTCCCCATGTAACACTGATTTTTAGTCTCTAAGTTTTTCACTGCATCACATTCACTCAAATTAGCAATGACAGATTACGAAACTAAAGACATTGTAGAGCTAAAATTCATGTTCCAACAGAGTTCTACTATGCTTGGGTGTTAGATATTTAGTGATCAAATAATTAAGACTTGTAATATCTAACCTTGTGGAAAGGTAAAGGTTCTATTGAAGTAGAAACTTTTTTAGTCTCTGATTTTTTCAGTGCATCACTTTCACTCAAATTAGCAATGACAGATTTGTCAAACTTCTTAGAATATGTCAATAATGAAACATTCAGATCCTGGACATTTTCAAGAGTAAAAATATCAGTGCCAAGTGATTTCCTAATTTGTGATCCACTATTATGATAGTGAGTGGCTTGTTCACATGCCTTTTCAACTTGTAAGATGGCAAGAAGAAAAACATGCAGTGTCTGTGTTGCCACTTCCTCATAACCTGGGTAATTAGAAGTACATGTTATTACACAGAATGCACTTCCAACAGACAAATGTTTTTCAAGTGATGTTTTTCATTTGTGTGGAGAAGAATGGCCATCTTCTTTTAATTCACATGCTTGTATTGCAGATAACGCTTTTCTTTGTGCACAATTAGCTTTACTTGGCTCGGTAATGTCTTTATTGTATAATACAGTACTCACTGAGGTTGTCCTGAGGGAAACAATGTAGCCTTGAAATATCCTCTGGTTCTTGAACTCCAGAGGCCATAAATCGAGTTGTTACACTGCCCATGTAAATTATCTCAGCTTTCTCCATATAAGAAGCTAGTTTATGGTTACATGTATGTGCCATATTTTCACTAATCCATGGTAACATAGAAGACTCCTCTTCTCTCTGACTCAAGTTTGTTGATGACAACTTTATAACACTTACCTGGGCATACTTAGGAGTTTTTTTTTTTCCAAACACACTCATTATCGTTCACCATTTCCACATCTCTAACTTCAAACTCCTCTTCCATGACATTTTTATAAACAGATCTTGAATCTTTCAACAACTAATTATTTTCATTGTGCCTGTTAACTAGAATTTTGGTCAGAGATTTTCATTTAGTAAGCACATGAGCAGTCTAAATTGAGAGTTTAGAAGCATTTGCACAGATTCTGGAGTTGTTTCTTCTGACCATACATTTAAAGGTCTCAAATTGCTTGATTTATATGTATTTGCACCCATTTAAAGGTCTCAAATTGCTTGATTTAAAGGTCTCCTCCTCATATGATGTACTATTTTGAATATTCTATTCTTTGCATATCAAACATTATAAAGCCTCTTGCACATTGTTCTCATCTCTTTTATTTGAACATAATTCCGATAATCATTGCTTCATGAAGAAAGGATATATTCATGTGAAACCCTGTCCAACTGCTTCTCTTGGCTAATGCCATCACCTACATCCCATAGAGAATCTGACAATTGAATGTCGACTTGACCAAAGGCATTGCTTACTTCCTGTTGAGATTGAACAAGAGAATCAAAATCTCTCCTTCCAGGGGTCATTACTCTGTGCTTTGAACTTGAAGTTTGCCTCTTTTCCCTTCTCTTCTATCCCGAGACTCCAAAAACTTGCTGCAGTCCATCCTTTTTGTCTCCTCTGCCCACTGAAATTTCAAAAGCACTTCATCCTCGCCCTTATATGCTCCTTCAGTTTGAAATCCAAAATCATCATTTCCACTATTCTTGTTTTCCATATTTACTTCTGTTGAATCTGTATTTTGTGCTAGGTTATGAGTATATTGTTTTAAATTATTCACTTCAGAACAGAGACCAATCATAAGAATATTTTTATTTTGTGCAGGCCTGCAATCCATGACTGAGGACGAATTGACGGCAAACAATAAACCACATTGCTTAGAGGCATTCAACAAAATTGGCAGATCTTTGGTGTTTTTTCTAAATTCACCTGACTGTTCAGACGCTGGCTGATTCTTCTTACCTGTATTTTCAAACCCATCTCCCAAAATATATAGCCATCTAGAAGGTAATGACTCTTTGAGCCCTTTGAAAATACACCACATAATAATCTCTTCCCAATTGTTTGAGCTGCTTATCAACTCACCAATGTCTGGTCCAAACAAGTTTCCTTCAAGGATCAAATTAATTTCCTCTTTTCAAATAGAGTTTAGAAGCATTTGCACAGATTCTGGAGTTGTTTCTTCTGACCATATATTTAAAGGTCTCAAATTGCTTGATTTAAAGGTCTCCTCCTCACATGATGTGTACTATTTTGAATATTATATTCTTTGCATATCAAACATTATAAAGCCTCTTGCACACTGTTCTCATCTCTTTTATTTGAACATAATTCTGATAATCATTGCATTCATGAAGAAAGGATATATTCATGTGAAACCCTGTCCAGCTGCTTCTCTTGGCTAATGCCATCACCTACATCCCATAGAGAATCCGAAAATTGAATGTCGACTTGACCAAAGGCATTGCTTACTGCCTGCTGAGATTGAACAAGAGAATCAAAATCTCTCCTTCCAGGGGTCATTACTCTGTGCTTTGAACTTGAAGTTTGCCTCTTTTCCCTTCTCTTCTATCCGGAGACTCCAAAAACTTGCTGCAGCCCATCCTTTCTGTCTCCTCTGCCCACTGAAATTTCAAAAGCACTTCATCCTCGCCCTTATATGCTCCTTCAGTTTGAAATCCAAAATCATCATTTCCACTATTCTTGTTTTCCGTATTTACTTCTGTTGAATCTGTATTTTGTGCTTGGTTATGAGTATATTGTTTTAAATTATTCACTTCAGAACAGACACCAATCATAAGAATATTCTTATTTTGTGCAGGCCTGCAATCCATGACTGAGGAGGAATTGACAGCAAACAATAAACCACATTTCTCAGAGGCATTCAACAAAATTGGCAGATCTTTGGTGTTTTTTCTCAAATTCACCCGACTGTTCAGACGCTGGATGATTCTTCTTACCTGTATTTTCAAATCCATCTCCCAAAATATATAGCCATCTAGAAGGTAATGACTCTTTGAGCCCTTTGAAGATACACCACATAGTAATCTCTGCCCAATTGTTTGAGCTGCTTATCAACTCACCAATGTCTGGTCCAAACAAGTTTCCTTCAAGGATCAAATTAATTTCCTCTTTTCAAATAGAGTTTAGAAGCATTTGCACAGATTTTGGAGTTGTTGTTTCTGACCATACATTTAAAGGTCTCAAATTTCTTGATTTATATGTATTTGCACCCATTTGAATTGAAAGCTATATTGTGCAAAGTTGTTTCAAGCTCAAAAGTATTATCCTGCCTATAGAAGCCTGAACCCCAATAATCCTTGCAGTGGCCACTTTCACCAAGTAGAATATGTGCTTCATAAACATCATCAAACCTCAAACCTCAATTTCCCTTCCAAGTTTTTCTCTATAACAATTTTGTGAGTCCTGCTTGCTGGACACCAGTTACAAACTTTCTTTCACTTGAAAATTCACAACAATTGAATTTAAATTAGCCTCACATGGGTTGTATTTCATTTTTAGTATATTTCGCTTGATTATTTCTTTATACAATCTCCCCACTTCTCTTATCCATGTTCCGGTGTTCCTTTGCACCTCTTGGTGCAATTGCTAGTTATAAGAATATTTAAGATTCTAGATCTATCGATTTGAGATGGATATTGCAATATAAATATGAAGGATTCATGAGATTACTTCATGTTTGATCAGATTTTTTTAATGATAAATGTTATCTTGTAGGAAAATTTCAAAATTTGAAGTCATTAATTCAGTACATTGATGCAAATTCATACACTGATGCAATGTATATGATGGCAATTTCATTTTTTTACAGTTACTTTTAGTTTAATTATATCATTTAGCTCGATGCTTTCCATATATTCAACTAAACCTTTGTTGCTTAAAAGGACTTTGTCATTTCCATGTTTTAATGAAATTGTTTATGGTTTGATACTTTCATACAACCTCTATCAAGTTACATGCACCCTCATTAGAAAAAACAAGAGAATTTTTCTTGCCATGACTATGTTTCTTTGTCATTGTTGACTTAAGAAAGTCTTTTAGCTAAGAAACTAGTTTCAAGGTTATGGCATAACTTGTCATATAAATTGAATAGAATTTATATCCAAAATGTTAACTTGTAAACTACTTAGTTGGTTTTAGGCTTTCCATTTAAAATCTACTTCAGTTTGAACTTTGAACGAGTTGTTCCATAGACTTGAATATTAAGAGATTTTGGTATAAGGATTAAAAATTAGTGCGTAATGCCCCTCTCAGTTATTCATTTATTTTATCTAATATAACATTTACTATTAAATTAGAACCACTCGGCACAAATACGTCATAGATCAAGATCATACTTTGTAGAGTGTCATAGAATAAAAATAGGAGCAAGGACACTGAGTTCTTTCAGTTTTCCTGGTTCTTATTCCTTTGGTGTATCTTTGCACCTTTAGGGGCAATTGCTAGTTAAAGGGTGCTAGCTCAATGGAAGAGCACTTGCTTTACAAGCAGGAGGTTGGTGGTTCGATTCCATCGTGCCCTGATATTCATATATAGGAAATGACGAACATCAGTTTTTGGTGACAGATGCTCTTTTGACCATCACCAATGAGCTTATGGTGACATTTTTCGAACCTCACCAAAATATGAAATGGTGACGGTCAATGAACGCCACCATATATACGCATCAATAGTGACGACTATTAAAGGTCCGTCACCATAAATCGTTGTTGTTTATCTGAAATGGTGAGGGTCATTGTTTGTCATTATAGTCATTATTCGTGACGGACCTTGATGTCACCAATGCGTTTATGGTGACGGTCAATGAACGTCGCTATATATATGCACCAATAGTGACGACCATGAAAGGTCCATCACAAAAAATCATTGTTGTTCATATGAAATGGTGACGGTCACTATCCGTCATTATAATTAATATTCGTGACGGACCTTGACTGTCACTACAATACATACCTATCTTTTACTCTTAAAATGTGGGAACAAAAGATTATAACTTAACGGGGAGGTAGCACCTTCATTAAGAACTGATTATTTTATTAAACCTATCATTAAGGAGTGGAAAGATGGAACCTTAAAAAGTTTTCTTTAGATGTTTCTTCCCACGTCAGTCTTGTTGTCGAGTATGAACTTCATCCATGCTTTTTGTTGAAGTTTTATCAAATTTTATCTCTTTATGATCATGTTTTATCCATGTCGGTTGACATCAGAACAATTTTTAGCATGCAAGTAAACTTTGACAAAGCAACCCCTGAGTCATCTTGAAGTCAAAGTATTTATGCATATACATCAAAAAATGTTACGACATGCTAGTGAAAAGTTGGAAACTACTAATTAACTATTGTCTGTTTTCTTTTCGTTTCTTTTTTTAATCACGAGAATCGATAATTAACTACTGTCATTTTTTTGTTTGTTTGTTTTCAGTATTAGGAGAATTTCTTTCTTTTTCCTTTATTTTTTATTTTTTGGGTATTAGGAGAATTCCTAAACTTACTTCCTGTCTCTGAGGAGGCCCAGGGTCATGTCTGAGGGACTGACCCTATACTCCTAAACCTAATGCATTATGCAACTGCCCACAGACACACCGGGTGTGTTAACTGAGTTTCAAACCTAGGTGGGGCCTCAATATTGCTCAGCAAAAACTTTCTTCCTTGGACTAATCTGGGGGAGGTCTAGGATCAACCTTTGTGGCTGCCTTATAACACCAAGAGTATATCCAACAACTTGTAAGCCAGATATAAGCCAGATATACCAGATATTATGATTTAGCAAGAGCCTTATAACACTAAGAGTATATCCAGCAACCTGTAAGCCAGATATAAGCTAGATATACCAGATCTTATGATTTAGCAAGAGCGGAGACTCTAGGAAATGGGGAGTCTATTCCTTGAGGCGAGATCATAGTAGGCCATATACTCAA